>CANTUQ010000400.1:0-158156 GCA_947683425.1 Excoecaria cochinchinensis | reverse complement strand
TCAGAGAGTATTGCATCCCACAGACACCGTGCAGGCCGGGATGAGGCTAGCGGGACACCAGCGATAGAACAAATCGCAAACAGAAGGTTGTAGTTAGAGAGTACTGCATGTTATAGACTCAGTGTAGGTTGGGGCGAGGCTAGCGGGAAACCAACGATAGAAAAGATCGCAAACAGAGGTTGTAGTTAGAGTACTGCATCTCACAGACTTTGTGCAGGCCGAGATGAGGCTAGTGGGACAGACCAGCCGCCGTGCAGACCGAGGTGAGGTTAGTGGGGGACATGTTGTAACACCCCCTACCCGTACCCAGGCGATCCCATCCTGTGACGAGTGAGATACCGTACGAGTCGGGGTATCACCGAGCAGATACAAAGCAAATCATACAATCGTACATAATAATGCGTACTGAAATATAGGGCAATTAAAATTTTTCATAATACATCACAAATAATCACTCATCACATAATAATATTACATGCCCAAATACACCAGCGGAAGCTATTTTCCAAATCAATACAAAAGTTCTTTACATAAAAAGATTCATCAATCAGAGAATAAATTCCAAACTCTAAACCTTGCTATGTTGGCTTGACTGCAGCGACTTTCACAAAATATAATCTCTTATGTACCTGCACGGGTAAACACACCATGCTAAGCGATAACGCTTAGTGGGGAAAAACACATATTTTATGGACGGCAACTCACAGTGGTCATCAAGGCATATCACATTCATAATGGCATATGCAGCATTCATAACATAATATATTTGAACATATTCAAATATTCATAGCACAATATCCATGCCCATATTCATTTTAATATTCACATTCCTTTAATTCAAAGTCCAGATAAATTTCAGAGTAAATCAAACACATAGAATACCTGCTGACTCATAATAGTGGATAACGAGTAAACGAATATTTTTACTGAGGGATCTTAAACAAGATCCTATACTGAGGATTCACGAGGAACCAGATGGACCTAATCGGGGTCCACACTAAACTGAGGGATCTTAAACAAGATCCTATACTGAGGATTCACGAGGAACCAGATGGACCTAATCGGGGTCCACTCTAAACTGAGGCTGCAGCTAAAAGACTCTATTAGGCATGCCTAACTATCCACTGACTTGACTCTAGCAGGTCATGTATAACACAATTCACATTTGTTCAATGAGAATAACTATTGAATTTAACATGCATAAATTAATTATTTTTAAGCATGACACATTAAGTCAATAAGTTAAGCATAATATGGCATACAAACATTTAGCATAATAAAGATACAATTATAAGATGTAAAGCATATAAACACATTATATAGTTCTTGTCATAAGTATTTGTTCATAAAGCAAATTATGCTTATGGTTTAATTTATGGTTAATTATCATATTTATTAATTCTTCATTATAATAATTTATTTAATTCACGGTTAATTTAATTATGTAACCTCATTACCTAATTATAAAATAAGTAACATTAAATTTTTCACGCGTTTTTAATCACTTCGGGGCTAATTTGGAGGTATAGAACCGATTTTAGGATGAATTGGTGAAGAGGGGAAATTGTACTAAAACACAGCTGTGTTTTATAAAAAGCACAGCTGTGCTTTGCTGCTATTTCGTAGATCTAATGGCCAAAACACAGCTGTGTCCTACTAAAAGCACAGCTGTGCTTTCCAACCAGTCCCCAGACACAGGGCAGAATCCGTTTACTGACTTTACATGCATTTCTGAACACGTAAAAGACATTTTTAAACCAAGTGGTCTTCATAACAATTAATCCTCAGATGTTAACTTTCTATGGACAAAATTTCAGATCGTTTGGAGCTGAATTCAGAGAAATATACGCAAATGTTTCTACCCTGCTCCACTGACACAGCTGACAATTTTTGCTACTGTAATGGTCGATTTTGAAATTGTTAGAATCAGAATTAAATTATGGTTTCTTCTACAAACTTTTAGCCACCGATGTTATGGTTCTAATCCAACTGGAATCATGCAATTGAGAGTTATAAAACTCTATTTATTCTAAAAACAATGAGCAAAGGTCAATCTGTCCCTCAAAAACATATTTACACTTTGAAATTCAACAATCAAATTCCCAATAAATTCAATAAATTCCAAATAATTCCCAAACAAATTCCCAAACCTGAATTTTAACTTCTAATCACTTTGCTCCACTAGATCCAGCAATTTCTTTACCCTTGGAATTTTGAGGAGATTTAACTAAACATAGATCCACCAAAAATACACAAATTAAATCTTAAATTAATACCCAATTAAAGAGTAAAAGAAATTGACAAATTAAGATGCAATTAAGTGTTAATCTTTCCAAAATAATGCAAGATCAATTGATTTCTACCCACAATTACACAAATCTAATCTAAGATTTTTAGATGAGAAGAAATTGAAAAAGAATGAGGTGAAGAAGATGAGAATGAAGGAAATGCAAATGACTTACGGGAATTCTTCATTTCATGTACATTTCATTTTCTTTTTCCAAATTTGCCACATGTCACCTTCCTATTGGTGGCAACCAATTATTCACACCCAATTACCATACACTTCTCACACTCAATGCATTCTCATATACAACACCCTACTTATGTGTGAATAAAACACACAATAATATCCCACTTAGATTCCTTCTACTATGCTATGCTTACTACACACAATCAAAACCCAACTTAAAACACCCTACTAATGTGTGAGTAAAACACACAATCACTACACCATTACTCACATCCTACAATGGTATATGCATGCACACACAAATATTTCCCAACTAATTCACACCCTACTAACATATGTGCACCCACATATTAACATAACCTTTATAACATGCAATATACCCCAAAATACCCTTATCACATGCCAAAATACATACAAATGTACACATACACATGGCTCATACTACTAGGGGGCAAACGGGATGTGACACATGCGATAGAACAAGTCCCAATAGAGGATGCAGTTAGACAACACTTCAACTCACACCGTGCAAGCCGAGATAAGGCCAGCGGGACAGACCAGCCACCGTGCAGAACGAGATGAGGTTAGCGGGGGACATGCGATAGAATATATCGCAATATAGGATGCAGTTAGACAACACTTCACCTCACACCATGCAAGCCGAGATGAGGCCAGCAGGACAGACTAGCCACCGTGCATGCCGAGATGAGGACAGCGGGACACACGCGATAGAACAGATCACAATGGGACTGTGGTCAGAGAGTACTGCATCCCATAGACACCGTGGAAGCCGAGATGAGGCCAGCGGGATAGATTAGCCACCGTGCATGCCGAGATGAGGACAGCGCAGCACACGCGATAGAACAGATCGCAACGGGATTGTGGTTAGAGGACTCCGCATCTACAGACGCCTTGCAAGCCAACCGGAGGCGAGAGGAACAATGCGATATAAATGATTGCAAACGAGCCACAGTCCGATAGCACTACAGCTCAACGGCAACAAGTCGCAACATTCCACACGGCAAAAAGGTAAGGGCTGCCTCAAGTACGCATTTCTTTCCTTCTTCTCTGAATTTTGGCTCATCTAGGCAGTAGTGCACTAGTTTCCCCAAAATTGGGGGCAACTATAGACACCAGGTCCTGAGACAGCTCAGATCAGAGTTACCCAATGATGATAAGATGCCGTATCATAGGCAAAAAGGTTGAAAGTGGTTATTTCCTGTTTAAATTTGCATTTTAGAGTGAAAAAGTAAAAAATAAAAAAAAAAGTTTTGAAAATTAGATTTGAAAAATGGGGTTTAGAAATTGTAGTATTTTTATTTCACTTTAAAAAAAATAAATAAAAAACAAATTTTCGGAGCGTCGGCTGCGGTAGCGCGCAGGCGCTCGCTTGCTGGCGTAATGCACAGGCCTGTGCATGCTGCGAGGTGGTGCGGCGCGCGGAGCGCCATCGCGCTGCGTTCCAGTGCAACGGGGAGCATTCGCTCACCCGTCTCACCTACCAGCACGCGACGTGCTCGCAAGTAGAGCGACGGGCATCCGTCCCACCCATTCCGCCGAAATTGCCCAATTTCGCCCCTAAATCAGTTTTTTCCGATTTTTCACCCTAAAATAAATTTTTATCCCATTTTTTTTTTTAAAGGCTTTTTTCAATTTTTAAAATTTATAATAATTCATATCTTATTTAATTAATATTTTTCTAATAATTAGTTAGGTTTTTAATTTTTTTTTTCATATAAAAAGAAAAAGACGGGAAGAGAAATGGACGGGATTTTTTTTAGGGTTTTTCTTCATCTTTTCTCTTCTTTCTTCCTCTCAAATTCTCTCAAAAAGTTTCAGACTTTGCCCACCAAAACAAAAGGAACAAAAAATTCAGTTCATCCTTTTCATCTTTTTTTCCAATTGAATTTCTTCTAAACATATATTTAGATGGAGTTTTGTTGATCGATTTAATTTTGAGACAAATACAACAATTATTTGCTCTCCAAATTCTTTTTTATCATTTTATTTGTGTTCAATTGAACTTTTTTCCATTGATTTTCCTTGGAATTACTTTTTGATGAAAAGTTATTTTTGAGACAAACAAAATAATTGTTTGTTATCAAAATCTAATTTTTTCATTTGATTTTCTAAAAATAAGATTTTTTTTTCATACGTTTTGTTTTTTAAGACAAACAAATAATTGTTTGTTCCTGGGATCATTTTTTATTTTTTTACTAATAAAAATCATTCTTTAGGAAAATAAATTAATTCTTTGTTCTTAAAGAATTTTTTATCATTTTTTTAATATTTTTTTCTTTGAATTAAATTCCAACATTTTCATATCTCAATTCTAATCTTGCAAACAAAAACAAGGAAATCAAAAATCATTTTTACCTTCATCGAATTTGAAACTCTGAGGGTGAACATTTTGGGCTCATTCTTTTTATTCTTTTTATTATTTTTGCATTTAATTAAATATTCATGTACATTTTTATTATTTTCATTCATTCATTTATTTTATTAGTTTATATTTGTTTTATTTAATATGTTTATATATTATTTTTGTTCAAGTAAATATTTATTTCTTATCATTTCTAGTTTGTAAATATTGATTTCTCATTATCTTTAACATGTAATTAATTAATTCATTTTGAATGATCTTTTTGCCATGTAAATATTTTTTGTTAATTGGGATAACAATAATTAATCATGTCACTCATTTAATTATTTTCATCATTCTTTTATTCATTCTTTTTCATTGTTATATATTTATTGTTTATTCATTTATTTGTTTATCTTCATTATTCATTATTATTATCATGATCATATTTTTATATATTAATTCATTAACACGTTTTATTTTATCTCATTTTATCATTTATTATATATTTAATTTATTTAATTGATTTAATTACTAACATTATTTCATTTGTATTTTGTTTTTTTGTCAAAACTTATTTTCTTTACTTGGGCATTTTTGCGAGCACACGAGGAGATCTAGAAGGCTCGTTGGGGTTAGATATTTAATTGATTTATTTGTAATATTTCATTTATTTGGCTTTTTCGTTTATTTTGCCATATAATCTTTAATAAAATTATTTATTTTAGGCACGCTAAAAAGAAAATCACAAAAATATTTCTATTAATTAATTTGGCATTTTTTTCTAAATAAAAATGGGACAAATGTCCTAGTTTTTCATACCCAAATAAACCATCACCTTTAAAACTTTTTTAAAAAAGTATGCATGCGAGGACCAATGTCCTCATTCGTAATCAATATTCCGATTTATGTATGATTTGTATTTTATTTATAATGGGGGTTGTATTTCGCCCCTAGTTTTATTGTATTTATTTTCATGTACTTTATTTTAATCATGTTTTATTCATCGCTTCCTTGAGTGGACAACCTGTTCCTTAATTAAACTGCATAAAAATGAATGAGACATGGGATGAAACTCTAAATATAAAACTCAATTATAAACTTAACCAAGGTATGAATAAATGGGAAGTCCCGAACCCACTCTGGTCTTAGGCTCAACGAGGTTAGAGGGCCATCTCAATGTTTCATTGGGATGGTGCCTCCAAAATATCTCTTGTTGCCCACCAAAAGGCCCAACTCGAATAATCCTAGGCTCCACGGGGTTAGAGGATCATTCCAATATTCTATTGGGTTGAAGCCTCCAAGATATCTCTGGTCTGCCCAAAATGGATATATATGCGCCGTCTTAGGTTAACTGAGGCTAGACGACCTTTCCTAATGTTCTATTGGGTGGCAACTCCAAGAAACCTCCTTATTGCCCAACATAAATGCACTTGTAATTCGTTATAAGTTTTCATGAACCTCCTCCCGATCGCCCTAAAAATGGGCGGTTCGGGGCGCCCAGGGGTTCGGCGCGCATCACAATATCCTCTAATACCAATAAAACTGTAACACCCCTATACCCCTTAGGAGGATATCGGAGCTCTACAAATACACATAAGTGCAAACATACACATACAAAAGCGAAACAAATACAAAGGAGACATATGCAAACAAATCTCATAAATATTCATCAAAATTACGAAGACATCCTTTAAACATTTACATCTACAAATTATATACAACAATATTCTATATACATAGCAAAAGTATCTATTACATATACAACCTTATGCTTAGACAAAGATTTACATAACAAAATAAAAAAGAACTCTCAACAAGCTCCAGACTCCTAGTGGCCAACAACTGTAGATGCGCCACTCTAAAATTGAATCTGCAACCTACACGGGAAAGCACCCGTGCTCAGTGAAGGCTAAGTGGGGAGAAACATAAGCAAAAGACTTCCAGCGAAGTCACAAGCATCAAAGAATATAATGCTATAAATGTAACACCCCCATACCCCCGGTAAGAAATATCGGGGCGCTACGCGGACACTTACGTATACATGTACATGCATTAGCGGAAGCGATAGCATTATATACATCCATTTAAGAATAATCAAATAAAACAATACTACACTAGGACCCAACATGTATTTCATATTAACTATACATATATGTATATATGTTTCTCTTTATATATGTCCATATTACACTCTGGTTTCATTTCACTTTACGTATACATTTACATGCGATTCTTTTACTTTATTACATAATGATGTTACTCAAAATGTAAAAACTCTGTCTCTAACTTATACAAAAAAAGAGATCAAAATAAAAACTCCTAGTGGCCTTGACCCGCAGATGTCCGCTCACTGATCCGAACCTGTAAACCTACACGGAAGCAAACATCCGTGTTAAGCAATAACGCTTAGTGGGGATGAAAATAATGCAAAGGACTTCTTTACGAAGTCACAAATAAATCACACATTTCATTTGACAAAATCAAATAGTTCATGCATATTGCTCTTATACGTATATAGGTAGCATGCTCAAATATCAAATACTCTGAGCTCACATATAAATAACATCTACTCTTTCACTAATTCATGCACACTATAACTTGTACATCTCATTTATTCAAATATACGCTATCATGTGTTCATATACATGTCAACACACTCATGTAATCATACACTTGTATACAGAACTATAATGTACTTAAACATTACTCTCATGTACTATAGCATTTATTCAGAATAATACTCTTAATCATCTCAAGTTCACTACACAACATTAATAAGACAAGCCTGAATTCCTTTCATGGTGGATACGGGTAACTCTGGATACTGTTTACAGTATCTTACATATGGAAAATTAACTCAAACTCTATGGAATACACGAGATATTCCGAACTCTGGGCACAATTAAGGCCAACATGTAGCAGCTGCACTCTAGCCCTTTATAAGCATGCTTATCTATCCACTATAACGGTAATCAGGCTCAATACCAACTCACACACTATACACAGATATCAACACATCAACTAAAATTCAAGTGCATTTATCAAATTCAGAGGCATGTAATTCATATATAATCTTTATTAATCTTGTTCAACAACTAAAAACATATAACATTTAAATTCCATACATGTACTCTTATATCACATCATCATATACATGCATTCATAAGTTCATATATATATATTTATCATGCCATTAGTTATCCTTCATTCAATTATACATTGTTACTTTATTAGTTAAATTACTAACTTTAATCATACTCATATGTATTTTTCCATTAACAACTAGTTTGTAATCATTTAGGAGCCCTAATCATGTATAAAACGTTAAGGGGAAAGGCAAGGGGTTTACCCATGCCAACCATGGGCTTAAAATGAAGAAAAAAGAGCTTAATATAGGTTGTTCTATCGCGAGGTCGCGGCCTGTGTAGCGCTCGCGATAGAGGCTCCGCTTTGGTGCCTCAGAAGACTGTTTTTTACCCTAAACTTGTATCATCTAAATTAACCTCTAAACTTAATTTTTTTTGGAAAAATGTTCTTCTTAACAATTGTTCTCTAGGATGTTATCTTTCAAATGGGACAAGTTTCAGGTCGTTTCAACATCTATAACAAAAGATATGATCTAAACAACATATACTATTCCAGTGAACCCGCCAGAACAGGGTCACCTACGTTTTAATTACTTTTTGGGATACTTAGGGCTAGAATTAGATCAAGTACCCTCTTAGATATTTTTAGATACGGGTCTTATCTTTCATATGCAATTGGAATCAACCCAATTGAGATCCTTTAACTCTACTTATAACAAATACTATACACAGGGGTCTAATGACAAATAAGCAAAATTTCGCAACATCAAACTCTATTATCAACACAAACACTCAAATGATCAGGTTACATACTTTAAACATATATACACTTGTCATGAGTACTGTAAGCAATAAAAATGAACATCTTGAGCTAATTAAAGCTCATCAAGCATCTCTTTATTTACACATGTCTTTGTTCAAGCATTTCTCATATAAACACATGCAAAGTTAACACAGTCACACTCGATCCCTACCTCTAGGAACTCGATCACATCTCTTTACTCGTTCCGATATTCTCTTTTCCTTTATCGACTTCCTTGCCTCCAGCTTGCACCAAAAACACTTGGGGTTACTCTTCTTTTTACTTTAAATCAAAATAGAAACAAAGTAGTAGAAGAAGACTAATGCTATCATAATAGTACAACTTACCTCTTCACAAAATCCACTTTCTTTATCCCAACCTAAATGATTCTCTTTAGGAGCAAATGGAAAAGAGAAGAAAAGAAAGGAAAGTGGAGCACGGCAAAACCAAGGAAAAGGAAAAAGGAGGAAAGCCAAAAGCAAAAGGGCCAAAAGCTAGGAAATGAATAAAATGAACAAATGTTGGCCGGTCAAACCCAAAGAAACCAAATCCTCTCACATAAGTGCCACCAAACCAAATAAATGCCAACCACTTCAATTAATCCATCCATATCTTAAGCCAAGCCAAGCCAAGCCAAACCAAGCCAAGCCAAGGCAAACCAAGTGTCTCTTCCCTACAATGACACTTGGCACACACCTACAATGCCACTTGTCACTCTCATATGCCGCCACTTGTCACTCTTCTACGATGCCACTTGTCAACTCTTCTATAATGACACTTGTCACTCTTCTATAATACCATGTGTCAACTCCCTACAACTCCAAGTCTCTTAGTCCCACTTATGCACACATCTCGCGAGGGGGTTCTGTCGCGCTCGCGACAGAATGCTCACGCCCGCACCAACAAGCTGAAGTTCAAAAACCGCTGGAGGGCTCTGTCGCGCTCGCGATAGAACTCTCGCACATAAAATTTACCTTTTTCGAACCAATAACTCTGTAATTCTTCTAGGGCCATTTTGGGGTGTTACAATAAACATGATCAACATATCATAACATTAATTTCAATTATAATACTATAATATAAACATATAAAAGACATATACATTTAATTCACAAATTAACAACTCACTAACTTTACATATGCTTTAGCATGCAGAAACATCAACTTTACACACTCGTCAATAGCGACACGTGACGATACAACTTTGCGTCACAAAAACAATCATATATATATGTTCATATCATTACACATCTTAAACAATTTAAAACATTTAATAGCCTAGATTTACATCTGTGGTGGATACAGGTGCTGAAGATACTGATTGGACACAATATCAAACATCTAGAGACTTAAGTCTCAAATCATTTTATACCCAAAGGTAGCAGAAGCGATCGAAGTATCAAAACAGTTAGACCCAAGCGGGCCAAAATTAGACCCAAATAGGGTCAACTATAGCAGCTGCAACTTCTAGCCCTATATAAGCATTTTTATCTATCTACCACCTTGATTATTCAAGCTAAAACATAATAACTCTATTCTTTATTCATTAACATTACACTTAATCAGAACAAATACAAATAATTTAATGCACAAAACTCAATTAAGACATACTTAGGATAATATAAAAAAGGTTTAAACTTCATACACATCATAGGTGAGAAATCATGCAAAGAGATGTAATTAATAAACAATTACAAAATAGGGAGGAGTCGCGCTCGCGACAGAGGGCTGATTGGCCTCTGTCTCACTAGGTCACGCTCGCGATAGAGGGTCGGCAGGCTCCTGCTATGCTTGTAATAGGAACTGTCTGGCAGAAACTCAGCTACCGAGCTCTTTATTGCGCTCGCGATCGAGGTCATACTCGCGATAGAGGACACTTAGGCAGGAGCTCGGATGACCGAGCTCTATCGCACTCGCGGCAGAGATGAGCTCTTTGCCCCTTTACCGATCTAAATTCTTCTCCACAAGCCAAAACTTCCCAAAACTCAAACAATTCAACATCAAATGCCAATCCACTCTACACATGCATGCTAAATATACTTCTAATCAAACAAATAACATGATTCATATATTATAAGCACCCAATTAACATAACAAAACCATTACCCAATACTAGCTTTCAAATCTTTAATGCCAATAAAATCACATAAAGTTTAACAAACTTTCATGCCCAAAACCATATTTAATTTCAACCCAAACCATGACAAAACCCAATTCAATTATGCATAAAAACATGCTTCACAACCCAAATTTCCAGAAATTCAAATTTAAGGGCAAAACACAATAATTCCACTTAAACTCCCAAACCTCAAAACAAAGCTTGAGCACTTCTCTTCAAGATCACACCTTCTCTTTTGCCTTTTGCTTCCTCTTATCACCGTATTCTTGCACAAATTAATCCAAAAATGCTTAATTCAACAACTCCCGCAAATAAAAAATGAAAGTAAAAAGAAGGAGAAGAAAATCAAAGCATCAACTTCACAAGCACTTACCTTAATAACTTAACACTTAACCCTTAGCACCATCAATCTCAACTCAAAATCCTTGAAGATTAACCTAGGAAAGAGAAGCAAGGAGCAAGGAAATGAGGAAGAAGAAAGAAAATGGGAAACATGAGAAGGAAGAGAGAAAAACGTGGGAACAGAGAGCAAAAATTTGATTTTTACTTTCCCTCTCTCTTCCTACTCTCTTTTCTTTATTTAATGCGTCCGACCACCCCTCTCTTGGGTGTCACTCACTTATTGGTCAACTTAATTAAATCCTTGGCAAATATCCATTTAATCCTTGCCTAATTACCACTTACTCACTAAAATGATTTCTTTCTCTTATTAACTCTAATTCTCTTCCAATAATACCCTCAATTACTCCATTAACACTGCAAAATCCTACTAGGGTCCAAATCGGGTTGTTACACACATACGTATGAATTTTGGACTTTATGTATTTAAACACTCTAACCACATTAAGATGGGCCCACCGGGGCATGAAAGCCTTTGATAAAAGACCATTTAATTTGGTTGATTTTATTCAATAAATAATGGCCCACATAGCAAGCATGGTATTACGGTACATGTCACCTAGGGGAAGTATCTTTTTCCATTACATGAGCTTTAGTCAAAGGTGATGACACTTTAGGCCTACCCAAGGATGGTCCCTACCAACGGGTCTAGCTCTTTACAAGTATAATGACCAATCAGGTCTCCATTTGATATACAATAAGGTACAAGGCTTGGGCTGGTGATTATCCTTAACACTTTCCTACATTGAGTGAATGTAGGATCGTGCTTCAAGAACGCGCTAAGGTAATAATAGGGACCATCTAGCATAGATCTAAGGCTCTAGTATGGATGCAATGCAATTTTTTTTTTCCTAAAATGAGATAGAATTTTAATTTGGAAAAATCCAATTTTATTATATTAACCAAGACACTTTCGAAGCAAAGTCTCAAAGTCCCTAATAGAGTCGCCACTGTAACGCACCGAACCCACTATGTGTTTCTCGAAGGGACCACTTTTGGGGTCCGAGAAGGGTTCGCATCTAGATCTTGGGTAACATGAGATATTTTGGAATCCTTTTCCAATAGAACATCGGGAAAGTTCATCTAATCCCATGAAACCTTTAGGAACCTTTGAGGTATTTTGGAGTCGCCACCCAATTTATAAGAAATTAATAAAGTTCATTGAACCTCGGAGGTCTAAACTAGAGAGTGGTTTGGGACTTCACTCTTATTAATGCCTTAGTTAAATTATAAGTGAGTTTTAATTATTAAATTTCCATCTCTTTTCTCACACGTCATGCAATTTAATTTAAGCGCACATTAAGAATCGAAAGAAAGCGATAAAATAATAAAATAAAATAAACTACAAAAATAAATTAAAAGATAAAATTGGGACAAAAATACAATCCCCCAAAATGTAAAATTAGAATAAATAAATAAATGATGAAATCAAATAAATAAATAAGCTTACATAATTCGGGATATTTATTCAGCTTACGAATATTGGTTCCTTTATGCGCACTTAAAAAATTGGAGAATTATTTTTACGCATTTATTGAGAAAGCCGGGATGAGTGATCCCAATTTATGAAAATTAATTCTCCTTTTGAAAGTGACGTTTTGTTGGCTGAAATTAAGACATTGGTCCTATTTATTAGAAAAATCCAATTTATTAATAAAAATATTTTTGTAATTTTTAATTAAACACACATAAAATAAATACTTTTATTAATAATTACATAATAAATAAATTAAAAAGACAAATAAAAGAAAAATAATAAATACAATAAAAATAATAAATCTGAAGGATCTCCTTCTTCAATCCCAAGTGCACTCAAATATAAATAAATAAGTATTGAAACAAAAAATAAAAACAAATAAAATTAATGTTAGTAATTAAATCAAGAAAATCAATTAAACACATAAAATAATAAATAATAAATTAAAAAAAATAAATAAATGCATTATGGATGACAAATAAATTAAATGATATAATGAAACAAATAAATTAACATATTAACAAATTAACACAAATAAAAAATAAAATAAAAAAATGTTAAAACTATGAATAAGATCATATAAAATAAATAAATGCACAATAGATCTAAAGATCTACATGTTGATTAAATAACTGTGAATAAAAAAATAGATAAAATAAAAAAACTAAAAGAAATATAGGATCGATCCCAGAATATTTACCCTCAGAATTGGATTTGATGAAAGAAGGAAAATTGTTTATTGTCTTGTCTTGATTTGCAAAAAAATAGTTTTAGAAAAATAAAAATTTAAACCTTTTCTTTAAAAAGAAAAATTGCAAAAAGATTGTTTAAAGAAAAAAAATATAAGAAAATTTGGGTCTCAAGGACAAAGAATTGCTTTTTTTTTTTCTCAAAAATTATTTTTGATGGAGAAAATTCCCTTAAAATTTCTTTGGTGAAGTTCTATTGAAGAAGAAAATCACCAAGAAAATTGTTTCTTTCTTTTGCTCACTTTTAGAGAAATTCTATTGAAGAGTATTGAAGAAGAAAATCACCAAGAAAATTGCTTCTTTCTTTTCCTCACTTTTGGAGAAATTTTATTGAAGAGAAATCCTCCAAAAAATTCGTATCTTTTACCTCTCTTGAAGAAGAAAAGAAATTAAAATTTCAAAAACTAAAGAAAAGAAAAGGAAATTGCCCGAAAAAAAATTTTCCCCTAAAATTCTCTTAAGTTTTCCTATTTATTTCATAAAAAAGGAAAACCTAATTAATTAAGGAAAAAATCCTTAATTAAATCAAAATATTGCTTATTTAAATTTCAAATATAGAAAAAACATTTATAATCCCGAAAAAAGGGGGAAAAATTAATTATGGGCCAAAAAATCACGTTTTATGCGGACAAATGCATTTGCGGCAGCTGGGGGGAGACCGACGGGCGTGCCTAGCAAGGGATGCCCATCGGCCATGTGCTGCATGCAGGCGGGCCTTGCCCTCATGCAATACGTGGGGTACGCTGCGCGCAGGAGAGTGAAGCCCCTGCGCGCGCATGGGCGAGGCACGCCTGTGCTGGCCATTACACGCCGACAGTCGAAAACTTTTTTTTTTTTAAAAAATGCACATCTTTTTTTTTTTTACAAAAAACTATCACTTCCAACCTTCTTTTTTTATTTTTAATTTTTAAAATATATATATATTTTTTATTTTTAAAAAGAAATTTTGACAAGGAAACTATCACTTCCAACTTTATCTTTTTTGCCTGTGAACAGGCACTTAGTTTCAACATTAGGTAAACCTGATCTAAGCTGTCTCGGGACCCGGTGTCTACATTAAGGTATCAAACTCTAGATACAAGCGGTGCCACTCTAGCAGCTGCAACTCTAAAACTTTATAAACATGCCAATCTATCCACTACTATGACTAATTCAGGCTTATACATATAAACTCTATTCACTAAGCCATATACTTTACATCACTCAATTACTCTTTTCATACCATTTCACATCATATAATAACTTTATAACTATGAACATATATATATTTGCTTATCAATTATGCCAAAACAATATCAATTAATCATGCTCATACTTATTTTACTTGTTGATATAGTATACCTGCATTTCTTAAATTCATATTGCATACAAAGTAGGACAAATAACTTATATTCATGCACTATAACTATATCACGCTCGCGACAGAACCAACTTACACTACTATTGCGCTCGCAGTACATGTCATACTCGTGATAGATTGCCTAAAAGACTTTTGTCGCTCCTGCGATGAAGCTCGACCTCGTGACAGAACACTGCCTAGCAACTCTTTGCCCATAGAGCACTCTGTCGCGCTCGCAACAGAGCTTGAATTCTGTGTTTAGGCTCCCACAACCACAAATATCTAGCACATACTTTTCACATACATTCCTATGTTCGCATGCATGACTTCTATCATCAATCAAACACCAATTCTAGCCGAAATGGCCTTCAAAAACAAGCAATTACATGCAATTAACTTTCTCATACATATTCTTATAATAAACTTATAATCAGCATACACATAGTCAAAACTTAATAGAACATCATTAATTCAACAATGCTGACCCATGTATAATTTAACAACTAAAAGTACTGTTGAACTATTTCAAAGCTCACAAATTCCTAAATTCCATTTTAAAGGCAAGAGAGTACGAGAGGCACCGAAATGTCAACATGTTAAAGGCAACACTGGGGCAAGTGTAGGAAGATTATGGTAGCCTGCTTTAGGTGTGGCAACAAGGATCATTAGCTTGCTAAGTGTCCTAAATCAAGAGAGAACCAAGTACTGCAAGCAAGCAAGGATACGATGAGTATGTCAAGAGCGGCCGTGGACGGAAGAGACAGAGGTAGAATTGGGGAACTGGATGCTTCTGGTGGTTCGGCCAAGATCTATGAAGTGATCGAAGAAGAAGAGGAGGTTACTACCGATGCAACTAGTAAGTTTCTTGTTGTTGAGTTTGATTTGTAAATTGTATGTGCATTTAAGTTTTGCAGCGGGGGAAAATCTCAAGGGCAAAATTTCTTAAGGGGGACAAAATTGTAACATCTCAAATTAGGGCCTAGAAGGATTTTGCATGCATAATTGTATATATTAAGGGTATTTTGGTAATTGTGCAATGAAATTGGTTTTAATTGAGGAATTAATTGAAAAGGAATAAAAGTATTTAAGTGAAGAATTTATTTTAGTGACCAAGTGGTAATTATTAAGGACAAAGTGGAGACAACCCAAGGACCAAAGTGTAAAAAGTTAAAGATTTCTATTTTGGACCAATAGGAAGTGGACAGCACGGGTTGGTGTGGGCATTAAATGAAAAAGGAAAAAAGGGAAAAATGAGAGAGAGAAAGGGCCATATTTCGGCTCTTACCCTATCCCGTTCTCCCCTCTCTCTCTCGGTTTTTCTTTCTTCTTTCCTTGTCCATTTTTTCATTTGCATGTGCAAGAATCCGGTGAGAAGAGGCTTGATAAAGGGAAAGAGAAGGTGCAAGCTTGAAGAAGAGCTGGGTTTTGAGCTTCAAGAGGTTTGGGAGTTTTCTTTTGGTTGTGTTTAGTTTGGCAGTTGTGTGCTCATCTTCTCTTTTTGGATCATGTGTGTTTGTCTTGTGTTTTAATTTCTGGAATCTTGAGCATGTTATATGTGTATATGCATGTGTTAGTTTAGGATGAGAATGGAATGGTATGAAATGCTAGTGTATGATTATTGTGCAAGTTATGTTTATATGATCATAATCTTCTTTGGAGTGCATTTGAGTGATGAGGTAAGTGTTATTGCATGATTGAGTTGTTTTGAAATTATTTTGGAAGCTATAATTTTTCGGCAGATATCCGGAGATCTAGAAAATGCAATCCTGTCACGAGCATGACATTCGTCGCGATCGCGACAGAGCCGGACTTCCACAGCATCTGTCGGATGCCTTGTATGAGTCGTGAAGGGGGATTGCTCTGCTTCGAGCCGTGAAGGCCAGCACGACTCGGCATGATTTTGGCTATTAAGGTTGAGCATGAGTCGTGCATATGAGCACGAGTCGTAACGGGCTTCTCTCTCGCAGCGTAATTCCGGTTACTGTCGTGATCGCGATAGAAGGCCTTCCTACCTATCCTATTTTCCTGAAATTATTGTTTTTCTCGTCACACTCTTCATTGTTTCTCACTAGAGTATGATTCATGTTTTTTCTTATGCCCTATTTTTTTCCAAATGTTATTTTGAGATAATCATTTTTCGTCCATGAATTATGATTTAGCATGCATTGTTAAATCATTTCATTATAATTTAAAGGACTTTATGTGTCACACCCCAAAGTGGCCCTAGAAGAATTACGGAGTTTTATTCAGAAAAAAGTAAGTGTTGTGTGTGCGAGAGTTCTGTCGCGACCGCGACAAGTGTCGCGAGCGCGACAGAATCCTCTCGCGAGATGATCGCACAAGAGGGATTTAAGAGACCTTGAGATGTGTATTGGACACGTGGCACCATAGGAAAGTGACACGTGGCAGCATAGGAGCATGACAAGTGTCATCATCAAAGAGTGACAAGTGGCGACATATGAGAGTGACAAGTGGTGACATATGAGAGTGACAAGTGGCAGCTTAGGAGAGTGACAAGTGGCATTGTAAGAGGGTGCCAAGTGTCATTATAGGAGAGTGACACATGGCGGCACAAGAGTTTGACAAGTGGTGTCGTAGGGAAGAGACACTTGGCTTAGTTTGGCTTGGCTTGGTTTTGGCTTGGCTTAGCTTGGCTTAGGATATGGATGGATTAAATGAGATGGTTGGCATTTATTTGGTTTGGTGAGCATTATGTGAGAAGGTTTGGATTTAGTTGACCGGCCATTTCCTACTCCCATTTCATTTTCTTCATTTGGTTTTTATTTCCCTTTTTGTTTCTTTTGCTCTTAGTTGCCGTGCTCCACCTTCCTCTCTTTTCTTCTCGTTTTCATTTGCTCCTAAAGAGAAAGTTGAGAAAGCTAGAGTTGATCATCGAAAAGGGTAAGTTTAGTTAGTTTCCGATCTGACTTCCTTTTTCTTTCTGTTTTTAATTTAAAGTGAGAAAAAGGTCTAACTCAAAATGTTTTCTATGTGATTTGTGTAAGCTATGAACAAGAAATGGGATTAAGTAAAGGAAAGGGGTTGGAGCTGAGTAGAGAGCACAAGATTAAGCTATTCAGAGGTAGGGATCGAGTGCAATTTTATTTTCCTGGCATGTGATTGAATGATATGTGTTACTATGATATGATGTAAATGTATATGGTGAGCTTTAATTAGCTCCATCGTTCTTTTAGTGTATATTGGTTTATTGTTCATTTTGATTGCTTGCAGTGCTTATGACATGTGTATATATGTTTATAAGCATGTAACTTGATCATTTGAGTGTTTGTGTTGATAATAGAGTTTGATGTTGCGAAATTCTGCTTATTTGTCATCGGACCCCTGTGTATTGTATTTGTCATACGTAGAGTTATAGAACTCCAATTGCGTTGATTCTAATTGCATCTGAAAGATAATAGTTTTATCTAAAAATGTCTAAGAGAGTGCTGGATCTAATTCTGGCTCTAGGTATCCTGAAAAGTAATTAGAACGTAGGTGACCCTGTTCTGGCGGGTTCACTGGAACAGCATAGATTGTTTGAATCATATTTAGAGTTCTAGATGTCCAAATGACCTGAAAATTGTCCCATTTAAAAGATAACATCCTAGAGAACATTTTTAAGAAGAACACTTTGCCTAAAAATGACATCTAGAGGTCCATTTAGACGATACAAGTTTAGGGTAAAAAGCAGTCTTGTGAGGCACCAAAGCGGAGCTTCTGTCGCGAGCGCGACACATGTCGCGACCTCGCGATAGAACACCTCATTTTAGGCTTTTTCTTCTCCTTTTTGAGCTCCTAGTTGCCACGGGTCAACCCCTGACCCTTTCCCTTGACTAAATTGTATATTTTGTTGATGTTTTACTCCCCGGAATGAACCCGTATAATTCCGGAATGTTTCCATGATTTATACTCTACATGTTTAGGGTTATCAAATGATTATAGGATTAGTTATCTATGTAACCAATGCTACGGCATAAGAGTTAGCGTTGACCATGTGATGCCATGTGATATGAATTGTTATATAATGCATTTGGTACAGAGTATAGAGCCTTTTCGTAATCTAGCTTATGTCGCGAGCGCGACCTCTTGTCGCGATCGCGACAGTGGACTTGCCTTCCGTCGCGAGCGCGACCTCTTGTCGCGATAGTGACAATGAACTTGGCTTCTGTCGCGAGCGCGACTTCTTGCCGCGATCGCGACAGTGAACCTCTTTGCATCTTGTTTTGAAGAGAGTGTTTTCTTCTGTCTTACTTTGCATGATTAATATGTTTATGCAATGAGTTGAATACATGTATATGAAGATGTTATATAAGAGTGCATACATGGAATTTAAATGTTACATGTTTTTAGTTGTTGAACAAGATTGTATATGAATTACATGCCTCTGAATTTGATAAATGCACTTGAAGTTTAGTTGATGAGTTGATGTCTGTGTATAGTGTGTGAGTTGGTATTGAGCCTGATTACCGTTATAGTGGATAGATAAGCATGCTTATAAAGGGATTAGCGAGTGCAGCTGCCTATGTTCCGCCCCGTTTGGGCGAAGCGGGTCGACCTCTGAGAACGATCATTAATAGAGATAGATGAAAATGTTTTGTGACTTCGGTCTATCGAAAACGTTTTTTTTTTAGAGCGTCCCGTATCCACCATGAGAGGAACTCAGGCTGGTTTTGTTAAATGTTGTGCAGTGAACTTCAGATGATTATAGTGTTGCTTTGAATGAAGCCATAGTACATGAGAGTAATGTTTAAGTACATTACAATTCTGTATACAAGTACATGATTACATGAGTGTAGTGACATGAATTTGGTTACATGATAGCGTATATTTGAATAAACGAAATGTACAAGTCGTAGTGTATATGAATAAGTAAAAGAGTAGATGTTATATGCATGTGAACTCATAGTATTTGATATTTGAACATGAAACCTATACAAGCATCAGAGCTATATGCATGAACTACTTGATTTTTGTTATATGACATATGTGTGATTTATTTGTGACTTCGTAAAGAAGTCCTTTGCATTGTTTTCATCCCCACTAAGCGTTATCGCTTAGCACGGATGTTTATTTCCGTGTAGGTTTACAGGTTCGGAACAGTGAGCGAGCATCTGCAGTTCAAGGCCACTAGGGAGTATTGTTCAGGTCTTTTGTATAGATTAGATACAGAGCTAGTGATGTTTTGAGTAACATCATTATGTAATAAAAGTTAAAGAATCACATGTAAATGTATATGTAAAGTTAAATGAAAACAGAGTGTAATATGAACATGTATAAAGAGAAAGAAGTACATATGTATAGTTGATATGAAATGCATGTTGGGCCCTAGTGTAGTATTATTTTATTATTCTTATACGAATGTGTATAGTGCTATCGCTTCCGCTAATACATGTACATGTATACGTAAGTGTCCGCGTGACGCCCCGATATTCCTCACCGGGGGTATGGGGGTGTTACATTATGAGCTATATGTTTGTTCAATTGATGAGTTGTTATATGAAATATATTGCTATTCTTGCAACGTGATATATTACGTGAGTATTGCTACATGTTTGATTGGTTGGTTGATTTTATATGTATTGACATATGATGCACATATAAGTATATGTGTATATGGATGATGTTTATATGACTTGAGTAGAGTCGGTTTAAGCCTGAATAGTCATAGTAATGGATAGATAAGCACTTATCAAGGGTAGTGTGGGTGCAACTGCAACGTGTTTATATGCGGGCCCCATTTAGGTCTTTGATTCGACCCTGTTTGGGTCATATAAGATGTTTTAAGTCTCATGTCTCTATATGCTTGGATACCGTGTCCTATCAGTATAAAAAATTATAAGATGTTTGAAGACTCATGTCTTTATATGCTTGGATACTGTATCCTATCAGTATCAAAAATTATAAGTGTTTAAGACCCATGTCTCTATATGCTTGGATACTGTGTCCTGTCAATATCAATAATGCCCGTATCCGCTAGTTTAGTGAGTAATCAGGCTGTTATATGTTTCAATGATATGAAATGGGTATATGTTACACGTTTAAGTAATGGAAAATAGAAAAGATGTTATGTATGGATGTTTGATTGCTATACCAATATTATATGTTTGTTGATTATGTAGATGCTATATTGTAAAATGATTCTAGTATATTGATGTTTGGGTACTTGATGTTTGTGGGTAAGTATTTATGATTTTGTAAGTTATTATATGATAATACGCATGTTGTAAATGTACAAGTATATGATTATATAATTGTTGGTATGTTTGCTTACCTAATGTTATAGTAAGAGGTATATATATATATATATATATATATATATATATATATATATATATATATATATGTATATATTATGTGTATATATGTTCTCTTGGTTTTTGTTCCTCCCCACTAAGCATTATTGCTAAGCACAGGTTGTTTACCCGTGTAGGTGGGAGGTTTGGTTTGGAATAGGGCATCTGCAGGTTGACCACTAGAAGTTTATAGATGGAGTTCTTTTTGTCTTTGTTATTACTATTACCCATATATATACTTATATTTTGTAAGAGATATTGATTTCAACAGTGTAACTTTTTGTAAAGGAATATTCTAGTATATGATTATGAAAAGGTTTACAAATCTCTTTTGTAATATTTGCACCGTTTTCTTATATATTATAAGATGTTTTAAATTTCTTTTTGATCTTAAATGTTTTCTGCTTTTGCTATATGCATGTTTATTGGTGTTTGCGTGCTGGCATTCCGATATCCTTCCAACGGGTGTATCGTGGTGTTACAGTTTGTGGTATCAGAGCCTGGTTTAGGCAGTTCTGGTTTTTTTGTTGTTGTTTGAGTGTAGAATCATTGCATGCGAGTATGTCTTGTGTCGTGGCGTAATGCAGATGCTGTCTTGTGTAAAATCTAGATGGAGTCTAATTGAGTGAGAATGTGGGTGAGATAATGGGTAGTGTGATTTTCGTTAGAGTTGATCAGCTTGTTCTGCAGCGTCAGCAAGATGATGGTCCCGGCATAGGGTATGAGAATTCAGAAATTGTGGAAGGGTTGATTTGGATTTCGGATAGAATGACTGCTCCCTAAGTTTCTAAAATTTTGTTAAAAAAGGAGGACAAAAGATAAAAGCATCGGGTATAGAAAAAAAAGTAGATAAGAGAGTACGAGAGGCACCGAAATGTCAACATTGTCAGAGGCAGCGCTGGGACAAGTGTAGTAAGATTACGGGAGCCCACTTTAGGTGTGGCAGCACGGATCATTTGCTTGCCAAGTGTCCTAAATCTAGAGAGAACCAAGTACTGCAAGCAAGCAAGGATACGATGAGTATGTCAAGAGCGGCCAAGGACAAAAGAGACAGAGGTAGAATTGGGGAACCGGATGCTTCAGGTTGTCCGGCCATGATCTATGAAGTGATAGAGAAGAAGAGGAGGTTACTACCGATGCAACTGGTAAGTTTCTTGTTGTTGAGTTTGATTATTAAATGGTATGTGACATTTAAGTTTTGCAGTGGGGGAAATATCGAGGACGAGATTTCTTAAGGGGGAGAGAATTGTAACATCTCAAATTATGGCCTAGAAGGATTTTGCATGCCTAATTGGATATATTGAGGGTATTTTTGTAATTATGCAAGTGAAATTGGTTTTAATTGTGGATTTAATTGAAAGGGAATAAAAGTACTTAAGTGAAGAATTTATTTTACTAACCAAGTGGTAATTGTCAAGGACTAAGTGGAGAAAAGCCAAGGACCAAAGTGTAATAAGTTAAAGATTTTTATTTTGGACTAATAGGAAGTGGACACCTAAGCAAGGGTTGGTGTGGGCATTAAATGAAAAAGGAAGAAAAGGGAAAAAGGAGAGAGAGAAAGGGGCAGATTTCTGCTCTTGCCCTGTCCCGCTCTCCCCTCTCTCTCTCGGTTTTTCTTTTTTCTTTGCTTATCCATTTTCTGCTCTATCTTCTTCTTCTTGGGTGGTGTTTGCATGTTGTGGTTGTTTGCTAGGCTTTTAGCTGATTTGTGAAGAGGTAAGTGGTCAGTTGTCTTCATCTCCTTCTTCTTTTGGTTTCGATTTTTGTTTTTGATGTTGGATTAAGAGATTTTTGGGTTTGCATGTGCAATAATCCGGTGAGAAGAGGCTTGATAAAGGGAAAGAGAAGGTGAAAGCTTGAAGAAGAGCTAGGTTTTGAGCTTCAAGAGGTTTAGGTGTTTGCTTTTGTTTGTGTTTAGTTTGGGAGTTGTTTGCTCATCTTTTCTTTTCGGATCATGTGTGTGTGTCTTGTGTTTTAATTTCTTTAATCTTGAGCATGTTATATGTGTATATGCATGTGTTAGTTTAGGAAGAGAATGAAATGGTATAAAATGCTAGTGTATGATTATTGTGCAAGTTATGACTATATGATAATAATCATTTTAGGAATGCATTTGAGTGATGAGGTAAGTGTTATTGCACTATTGAGTGGTTTTGAATTGATTTAGGAAGCTATAAGTTTTTGGCAGATATCTGGAGATCGGGAAAATGCCATCCTGTCGCGGGCATGACGTTCATCATGATCGCGACAGAGCCGGATTTCCACAGCATATCTCGGATGCCTTCCACGAGTCATGAAGGGGGATTGCTCTGCTTTGAGCCGTGAAGACCAGCACGACTCGGCATGATTTCGGCTATCGAGGTTGAGCGTGAGTCGTGCATATGAGCACGAGTCGTGCACATGGGCACAAGTCGTGCACATGAGCGTGAATCATGCATATGAGCACGAATCGTGACGGGCTTCTCTCTCGCAGTGTAATTCCAATTACTGTCGTGAGCGCGATGCGTGTCGCGATAGCGATAGAAGGCCTTCTTGCCTGCCCTATTTTCCTGAAATGATTGTTTTTCTTGTCTCACTCTGCATTGTTTCTCACTAGAGCATGGTTCATGTTTTTGCATAAGCCCTATTTTTTCCAAATGTTATTTTGAGATCCTTTTAAATCATTTTTCATCCATGAATTATGATTAAGCATGCATTGTTAAATAATTTCATGATAATTTAAAGGACTTTATGAGCTATATGTTTGTTCAATTGATGAGTCGTTATACGAAATGTATTGCTATTCTTGCAATGTGATCTATTACATGAGTATTGCTACATGTTTAATTGGTTGGTTGATTTTATATGTATTGAGATATGATGCTAATACAAGTATATATGTATATGGATGATGTTTATATGACTTGAGTAGAGTCAGTTTGAGCCTGAATAGTCATAGTAGTGGATAGATAAGCGCTTATCAAGGGTAGTGTGGATGCAACTGAAATGTGTTTATATGCGGGCCCTGTTTGGGTCTTTGATTCGGCTCCATTTGGATCATATAAGATGTTTGAAGACTCTTGTCTCTATATGCTTGGATATTGTGTCCTATCAGTATAAAAAGTTATAAGATGTTTGAAGATTCATGTCTCTATATGCTTGGATACTGTGTCCTATCCGTATCTAAAATTATAAGATGTTTGAGACCCATGTCTCTATATGCTTGGATACTATGTCCTATCAGTATCAATAATGCCCGTATCCTCTGGTTTAGTGAGTAATCAGGCTGTTATATGTTCAATGATATGAAATGGGTATATGTTACATGTTTAAGTAATGGCATATAGATAAGATGTTATGTATGGATGTTTGATTGCTATACCAATAGTATATGTTTGTTGATTATGCAGGGTTATACTTATATGTATATGTAGATGATATGTTGTAAAAATGATTCTAGTATATTGATGTTTGGGTACTTGATGTTTGTGGGTAAGTATTTATGATTTTATATGTTATTATATGATAATATACATGTTGTAAATGTACAAGTATATGATTATAAAATTGTTGGTATGTTTACTTACCTAATGTTATAGTAAGAGGTTGATATATATATATATATATAGATTGTGTGTGTTTATATGTTCTCTTGGTTTTTGTTCCTCCCCACTAAGCGTTATCGCTTAGTATGGGTTGTTTTCCCGTGTAGGTGGTAGGTTTGGTTTGGAGTCGGGCATCTGCAGGTCGGCCACTAGAAGTTTATAGATGGAGTTCTTCTTGTCTTTTGTTATTACTATTTCCCATGTATATGCTTATTTATAAATGGAGTTCTTCTTGTCTTTTGTTATTACTATTTCCCATGTATATGCTTATGTTTTGTAAGAGATATTGATTTCAACAATGTAACTTTTTGTAAAGGAATATTCTAGTATATGTATATGAAAAGGTTTACAAATCTCTTTTGTAATATTTGTATCATTTTCTTATATTATAAGATGATTTAAATTGCTTTTTGATCATAAACGTTTTCCGCTTTCTCTATATGCATGTTTATTGGTGTTTGGGTGCGTGGCATTCCGGTATCCTTCCAACGGCGGTATTGGGGTGTTACAGTTGTGATCCTTTCTACCACATGCGTCCCGCTGGCCTCATCTCGGCTTGCACAGTGTTTTATGATTTTCTAACTCTGATCTATAAGGTATGACCTTTGATTTGCTGACCACCATCTGGTTAGTGGAGTATGACGGTCGACCATCCTCGGATTGGCATGATGTCATGTTCCTGTAGTTATACAAGATTTTCACTAATTCATTATGAGTCAATTTATCTTGTAATTTTACAAACAATTTTTATGTTGTCATTTATTTCCTTTTTCTTACTTATCGTGTTATCAAACGTTTTGAAAGTGCAAGTAAGATAATAACATGGTAAATATACAGAATGAAATATAAATTTAACAAAGTGCAAATATAAGTTTTCCACTAATAAACTGCATATTTTGTACAATGAATATACAAATACATTCAAATAGACTCCTTGAACAAGCTATAGTGGGGAATAATCCGAGGGCTCCTTCGGGTCCTCCTTATCGTCTGATACATGCACTAGCTGGCAACGCGATGAGGGTGCGGATGGTCCGGCTCTGGAGGTAGAGGGCTGACTAATTGTTGCTGAGGGTCTAACCTCTGTCTAGAAGCGCAGAGGGACTGCAACCGGCGCAGACAAGGGCTGCTCCTCGCAGGGTCCACCTGCTTGAACTATACCTGAGCGTACCCATCTCGGAAGGGCTAGGCACAGACTCCCATGAACCCCAGTATATCTCTAACCAGTCCCCCTAGCTCCAAGAAGGACCTAGATAGCCTCAGGGTCTGATCCCTAGCTGCATCTCTGATGCCCCTGAGCCTAGTCTCTGTCTGCTCTCTAAACTGTCTGATGGACTCAGAGATAGGTGGTATAGCACCCTCCAGCACCTCTATCCTAAACCTGAGGGCGCTGACAGACTCATCCACCATCTAAACAGCCGCATCAACCCTCTGAGCCGGTGCATCATGGGAGGTGCTCAAACCCTGTCTCAGCTCCTCAATGAGCCTCCCCTAATCCTGAATAACCGTCTCCTACTTGCTGAACCACTCCTGCATAACTCAGTCTTGCTCCCTAAAATGCTCGAGGAGTGCTCGATTATGGCTGCTATAAGATCCGGCTGGGCTGGCTGAGGTGATGGCGATGGTGCGGGAGGTACCGGCTCTGTCATTTGCTCTAGAGGCACTGTTGTGGAGGTAGATGCCCTTGGATTCCCTGTCCTACTATAAGGATGGAATCTCTGAATCTCCCAGGGCACTATCCTCTGTACTCATACTAGAGGAGGAGGAGTGGGGCTCTGTACTCTCTATGCTAGAGGAGTGACTAACAGCTCATCCACACCGAACTCTATGCCCATGTCAAAGGGGGTCTGTGGCTACTCCTCCTCGGCTGGTGGCTATGGATGCTGTGGCTCCTGGTATCCTGGCTGCTGAGGAGGCTCCTCCTCTGCTGGCTGGATTGACGGGAGGCCGAATGCACGTCTAGTCTCATGTATAGAGAGTAGCTGGTACTCCTCAGCCTGACCTGTCACCTGGGCAATCATCCCCATGCTCAGGGTTGCTGGTGCATCCACATTGATACTCTCCTATAATGCGGGCCCTAGAATCTCTGGAAGAGCTCCCAACAGCAGTACCAATCTGGTCACCACCCCTCCTGCAAACACTATAGGGGTTGCCCCCCGTGATACTCTGACCAAGTTAACCACAATCTCGTGGTTAATGTTGAGGCGACGGCTCGCTACCATCACCCATAGGCTCCAATTCTCTGCCCCGTTCACTGAACCAAGGTTACCTGCCCGTCCCAGGTAACAACTGGATAATACTCTGTGCACATATCGTAGGGCCTGCGACGAGAGTACCATACTCTTTGCCGTATCATGATCGTACGGCACTCCTGGCAAAGCAATCATCTCCCAGTGCTTCCTCCTCACAGCCCTCTGGGGAACTATGACATCAGGCCGAAGTGGCAGACCCATGGCCTCAGCGAACCTCTAGCGCGTAATGCTATAATGGTAGCCTCGGACCCATAATTGTATAACTCCCTCCTCTGTGTCAGATCTCTGAAATCCCCTGTAGTGCAGGGTGACTAAGAACTCTCGGACGACCTCAGGATGGGTATGAAAGGATGGACACAGGAACTCCGTCCATCCTGCGGCTACTACTAGGGCGTCCACCTCCTCCAACATCCCCATACTCTATAAGAAGGGTCTGGAGTCAAAGCGACTAGCTTGAAACTGTACACGAACCAGCGCTCTGAATCTCTCTCTAGCCTCGTCGTTCATCCAAAGGGGAGCCTGAGGCTCAGGCTGGTCCCGGGGAACGTTACGTCGTGGAGGCATCCTGAAAAGAAAAGAAAAGAAAGTTAGCTTTACGTTACTATTGCAAATAACAATTGATCCAAAGACTATGAATTTTGAAGATTTCGATAGCATCTCGGCTAAAATGTGCCTCCCCAAAACAAAATTCGGCAGCATCCCAACAACGATGTGCCTACCCAAAAAATTTAAAAAATTTTGGCAGCACCCCGGTAGGGATGTGCCCAACTTCCTGCATAGAAAAACACAATAAAGGGACAGGCCTAAGGTCCCAAGCAACAATTTCATCATTGTAAGCTATATTCTTGTCTTACCTAGTTCAGACTACTCCTAAAACTAAGTTAGTCCAGGGCAAGTCCACAAATCTCTAATTCTCTTTTTTCGATTTTTTTCTTTTTTTCTTTTATTATTATTTTGGTTATTATTTGTTCACACATATTCATATTCCTATGGCTATGTTTCGTATACAGTCCAAAGAAAGTAAGCAGAAAGGGGTAGAAACTGATACTACATTTATACTAAATATGCATTTTCCATGCAAATTATTTAGAAAGAAATAAAAGAATAGAAAAACTGATAAACTGACCTGTAAGTTGACAAAAATGTACTAAAAACAAACCTGACAAAAGTGCATCAAACGTGCTCCTAAGTGTCTGCGATAGTGTGAGGGTCATTTTGGTGCAAACGGTGCATAAAACGGGCAAGAAATGAAGAAGAAAAGTGATAAATTGAAGGGGGTTGCATCGGTTCTTGAGAGAAGAAAAAAGAAAGAGGGAAAGAAAACCGAAGGGCGTTGGTTGGCTGCACCTTATATAGATTTTCATGACCGACAGGCTGCCCATCTGAACACCAAGCGACGGGTAGCCCGTCTGTCGTTGAAAATCCCAAATTCTGCCCCTCATTAATTGCCTAATTAATTAACTCATTAATTCTGCCCCTAATTAATTCTCTAATTAATTAACTCATTAAATGTTTTTTTTTTATGTAAAACTCCCTGAACATTTGCTTCGATTTTCATGTCCAATGTACACCCCTGTGAAATTGTGAAGACAATAGAAATATGCATAAATTATTTTATGCGTGTGACATGCATGAAACATGCAGGAAATAAACCTGCCCAATGGTCAACCAGGTTGACCGACGGGCATCCCATCGGATAAATGACAGACGGGCGCTTCGTCGATCATCTCTTCCTTAGAAATACTCCCTTTTCTTGGATTTTATGTATTTTCAACACTCCGAGTCTCAGCCCAAGCTTCTTTCTCAAGTTCTTCTCTCTTTTCTTCTTTACTTTCCTTTGCTAGCTTTTACTTCTTAGTTATAACCCTTAGGAAATGTTTATGTCTGCCATTACTAAGATGCACGGAATCCTGGATAACCCCCAAACCTGGGAAAATACCACCCTTGCTCCGCTTTCTGGTCTAAAATTCCTGAGAAGGGTTAGGATAGATTACAACCTCCTACTAGCAGCAGTCCACTTCTGGGACCCGCGCTTTCATGTCTTCAGGCTCACCTATCAGGAACTGTACCCCCGGCCTAAAGAAATTGCTACAATTATTGGGGCCTGGTATCCTCCCAGTGCCTTACCCTGCATTCCCCACTGCAGTCTGATTTATACCCGGGATATCACATTAGCCTTGAGCATTCCCCCTTCTGATGCTGCCCGGTTGATCCCTCAAGGTTCTACTTTTAACTTAGAGCCCCTGATTGAGGCATTAACGCATTTCTCTGATGCTCCCCAGTTCTATACAGGTGTCATCTCCCTGTTTTGTCTCATGAGGTATTTGACTAAGACTTCAGAGGAGTTGACCAGTGACTCCCATCTGTTCGGGATAGTGGATGACTTTCATCGTGGCTTAACCGATTTTCCACTAGTCCTTGCGGAGACTATTCTGGGCTTGGATTCTGTCCGTGTTGAGCCTTCTGCTTTCTTTTCTGGGAGTCCTTTATTACTCCAAGTATGTAATATTTTAAAGGTAGTGCGTCCCTTGTGGATTTTCACACTAACTTTTCTTAGTGAGAAATGTGTCCTTTTTGGATTTTCACGTAACTCTATGCCTTACTTTTGCCTGGAGTGAATCCAACTCATTCCAGCGGCTTTTATTATTTTATTTTTTTCACTATTTTTCCTTGATTTTTTTTTTCATTCTTTTATTACCATATTTTTTTCATTTTCAGATATGGCTGCAAGAAAAACTTACATTGCTGTCAGAACCACCTCCCAGGGTCGCCAGCCAATACGCTCTAAGGCACTTCCTCCCCCATTAGTGGCTGTATTCATTCGTGACTCTAGACAAGGGCATTACCAGACTCAGCAAGGTAATAGACGAGGGTATCAGTTTCATGAATGCTTTGCTTCCCCTCTCTGCCACAGTAGTTAATGGTTCTTCGGGGTGTGTTCCCTTGTGTGGGTTTCGCGAAGCTACTTTTTATATCGCAACCCATTGCGTTCGGTAACTAGGGACGACCCAGGATATGGTACGACTCTGTCTGTCTTTTTAAGGTGGAGTTCTGTCTTTAGCCTTTGCCTCTAGTTGTCATGACCTCTGGGTTGCAGTACCAGAGAAGACTGTCATACCCCCGCTCGGAGATCACTCTGTTACTTCTACCAGCGCATATAGGAGATGGGTACTTAGCCCCGCAGCTAATAGCAGGACTCGATGACTTAGATACCTGGCTGGCGAGAGTAGTGATAGAGCCTAGTTCAGATTTGCATGCATATTGAGCGATGTATTTCTTTTTAAAATAGAACTAGAAAATAATGTAAATGAATAAATTCAGCTTTATTTCATTTTACAAAATTGTATACATTTTAGTATGATTTTAGTACACATGATCATCATTTAACACTAATTCAAAATGCAAACCTACATTTATTCCTGGAACAAATCTCGATAGCATCAATTTCTGTTACCAATAAGCCCTCTCGGGTTTTCTTGATTGGACATTTTCTCTCAAGCCACTAATTTTTACCAAAGGTGCCTTTTTTCAGTTTTCACCCTGACGAGGCGCCCGATTTTAGCAAGGTCGCCTTTTTTCAATTTTTGACCTGCGGGGCTTTTATTCTCTTGTTTTGATTTTCGGTCTTTACCCATGGAACCTCTTGAGTCTATCAACATTGATTGGCTCCTTTAACTTATTGCCATCACTATCTGCTAGAATTGCCGCCCCTTTCGGCAATATCTTTTTGATGATGAAAGGACCTTCCCACGTTGGTCTGAAATTTTCCCTTATATCCGGTGCTCCCAATCTCATTTGCTTGAATACCAAATCCCCTTCCTTTAGCAGGTATTTCTTGACTTTCTTCCCGAACAATTTGGCCAGCCTTTTCTGGTAGATCTGATTGTGATAGTAGGCCCTTAACCTGCTCTCATCCAGCACATTCAGATGTTGCAAACCATTGTTGTGCCCACTCAGCCTCCGAAATTTGAGCTTCCATAACTACCCTGGATGACCTGAGTTCAATTTCGACTGGCAGTACCGCTTTTGTCCCATACAGTAAAGAATATGGTGTGGTACCTGTAGAAGTTTTAAGGATCGTTCTATAACCCTAGAGTGTAAAAGGCAACTTTTTTGCCCAATCTCTATAGTTTTATTTTAGCCAGAATTTTCTTAACGTTCTTGTTGGCGACTTCCACTGCACCATTGGCCTGAGGACGATACGGAGAAGACTTGTGATGCTCGATGCTGTATCTTTGAAGCAACTTCTTTATTTTGGCCATGACTGGACCCCATTGTCTGACACAACCTGATGTGGGAGACTGTATCTGCATATCACGTTCTTTTCAATGAATTTGGCCATATCCCGGGCATCGACTTTCCTGAAAGATTCAGCCTCCACCGATTTGGTAAAATAGTTGATAGCGACTATGATGAATCTATGGCCATTGGAGGCTGTGGGGCATATTTCTCCAATAATGTCTATCCCCCAAGCTACGAATGGCCATGGTGATGTCAAACTATGTAGTTCTGAAACTAGCAAGTGCCTCAAATCTGCATACTGTTGACACAACTGACATTGCTACAAGTACCTAGAACAATCTGTATCTAAGGTAATCTAATAGAACCCCTGTGGTCTTTTTCAAGAAGAATGGAAAAGTACGGGTATGTGTATATCTGCAGGATTTGAACAAAGCTTGCCCCTAAGATGACCTTTCTTTGCCCCTTTATCCACAACTTTTTGACCTTTTTCCTTTTTTTTCTTTTTCTTTTTTTTTTTGCATTTCTTTTTTCTTCTATTATTATTATTATTATTATTATTATTATTATTATTATTATTATTATTATTATTATTATTATTATTATTATTATTATTATTTATGGATGAGCTTTGCTCAAATCCTGATAGTTTACACATACAAATACTCCTCCCCTTCTCGATATTGGAGCAACACTGACCATCAAAGAAAATTTGGCTCTGTTTCTGCTTGTGGATCTCTCCTTTTAACCTTTTCTTCCCCTTTCAGCTTGAGTCTTCTGAGCTCTTGCTTGACTGGCTTACGGTCTAGGTATTTTGGGATGGCGTGCTTTGCAAATTCACGATCTATTCCAAGCATATCTTCAGAGGTCCAAGCAAAGACTTTTTCATATATATTTTTTTCATTCTCTCAAATTTTGACCTTTCATTACGAGTTATATTAGATGCTATTAAGATTTTCCTTGGATTCTCCAAAGTTTTTGAGATTAAATGGGGTGGTACTAGTTGAATCAATGCCAAATATAAATAAATCATGCTCATGATTATGCATATTGAAATCAATAGAAATACCACACAAATAAACAAAATCGTTCATGTTATTAATAAAAATAGAAATGTCATCAACATTATTAAAAACTTCAGAAAAAAAAAGAAAATCTAAATTATCATCTTTTCCTCCCTCTGCCGGCACAGATATTGTTGCCGATGATCTTGTCACACCCCCTACCCATACGTAGGCGATCCCATCCGATAAGGAGTGAGATGTCGTATGAGTCAAGGTGCCACCAAATAGATACAAAGCAAATAATACATTCATTCATAACATACATACCAAAATACGGGATAAATAAAAACTTTAAGGGAAAGGATAGAAATAGCTGATCATACATTAATATAATAAATCATTACAATAATGTTCTGATCAAACCAGCTGAAACAAAAGACATTACATAACCATAATATAAGTACAGAAGCGGAAGTTATAACAAAACGGATACAAGAGAGTTCTATACGAAAAGAATCATCAAAGATTACAAAAGCTAAGCCCTACACTAAAACCTTCTGTGTTGGCTTGACGGCGGCGACTCTCTTAAAGAAAAACTCCTTCCGCACCTGTACGGGTAAAAATACCGTGCTAAGCGATAAACGCTTAGTGGGGAAACACATATAAAATATGGACGGCCATTCACGATGGTCGTCAAGGCATAACACATTCACAATGGCAAATGCAATAGTTATAGTATAAACTATAAGCATGCTTACAATTTAAAGCCATACATTCCGCATCTCAATTCATGTCCATTCCAAAATAATCAAGCATACGTCTCATCATTATACTCATTCAGATATCACATTTATATAATCAAATCAGAGCAGAGCAAACCAATCGAACACTTGCTGACTTGTGGTAGTGGATAACGAGTGTACTGAGGGTACCTTATGGGTACGAATCGATTACTGAGGGTACCTCACAGGTACAAATCAAAAGTCATTTCATTTAATCATTAACACAATATTTTTACTGAGGGGACCTTAAACAAGATCCAAATACTGAGGGTTCGCGAGGAACCTAACGGGGACCTGATCGGGGTCCGAATTGAACTGAGGGCTGCAGCTAAAAGACTTTATTAGGCATGCCTATCTATCCACTTACTAGACTCTAGCAGGTCATGCGTAACACAAGTTACATCCGAATACTCATCACATAAGGAATTCATACATGAGCATAACTCAATATATATATTAATACATAAAACACATACTACTTTAGCATAGCAAAATACACAATTAATTGATGCTAAAAAGATAGAATAACACTAAACAATAAATAAAACCAAACACAAGAGGAAAAGGAGTGAAAAGAAAAGAAGTCAAAAATCTGCATATTTGGACAGAAGCGTTTTACACGGCGGTATGGGAAATCCATACAGCCGTGTAAGACAGTTTACACGGGAGTATGGGGTATCCCGTACCGTCGTGTAACATGCCCAACATAGCTGGACGAAGGCTTGAACACTGCTCCAACAAAGGCATTTCACACGGCTGTAAGGGAAACCCATACCGCCGTGTGAAACTCAAAGGTCAAAACATAACTGGGCAGTAGCGTTTTACACGGCGGTATGGGTGTATCCTCACCGCCGTGTAAAATCTCAGCCTTGCAATTTCTGAGGAATTTCCTCGATCCACACGGCGGTGAGCTATTTCCTTACCGCTGTGTGACTTCTGGAAATTCCAAAAATCGCATAAGTCACTCCAAAAATTAGAACCTAAAATCACACACATCCAAAAATGCACACTCCAAATCATAAATTCGACCCAAGAACTTACCTTTCAAGCTCAAACCACAAACACCCTCATCAATAACACAATTAATCATCCAATTAATCCAATATTCATAAATTAAAATTAACAAAACCTACCCATGCATAACTAAATCATCATACTCACAAATTCACAATTTCTAACATTTAATAACAGTAAATCTCAACCATTAATACACACATACACACCTTATTAAACCACATCATGCAATTTTTCCCAAGAAAAAAACACAAACCAACTCAAAACATCAAATACACCCAAATTAGAGACAAGTCCCAAACCTGAAATTCTAAGCTTCAATCACTTAGCTCCGCTAGTCCCAGCAATTTCCCTGCCCTTACGATCGTGGGAAGGATCAACTAACAATTAAAACCAACATGAACAACAAAGAACAAACCCTAGTTAAATCTAAACCCAAAGAAGAAGAAGAATATGAAAACAAATGAAAAACAAGATGAGAAGAATACATTTACTTACCAAAGAGGATGTAAAGAGATGATTAATTCCATCAATAAAGACTTGAATCTATACTAAAGTTCTTAGAGTGAAGAAGAAGAAGAAGAAGAAGAAGAAGAAGAAGAAGAAGTTGATGAGGGGAAGAAGGAAACGTGAATCTGCCCTTTCCCCTTCTTTCTTTCCTTTTTCTTTTTCTTTTCTTTGCCCTAAACATGTGTCAATTTCCTATTGGTGAAACTAACCACTCACACCCAACAAGTATGCACTACACACACCCAATGCACTCCCAACTAAAAGCACCCTACAATGGTATGAACACATACACATAATCATCTCCCAATTAATCACACTCCAATGCCAAACATATATCCATATGCTAATAAAACCTTAAAAACATGCATTTTTATTAAAATTCCTTTAAAACACATGCTAAAATACACATATGCATGCACACACATATGGCTCATTTTACTAGGGGGCAAACGGGGTGTGACAACTCTCCCCTACTAACAAGAATTTCGTCCTCGAAATTCTCACCTGAACTGAACAACTACGGATACTGAGCTCTCAACGACTCTTCTGGTTCCCAAGTCGCTTCCTCGACTCCATGATAGTTCCATAACACTTTTACCAATGGGATCTGCTTACTTCTCAACTGTCTCACCTCACGGGCTAGAATGGCTCTCGATTCCTCATCGTAGGAAAAATCTGGCTGTACTTGCACATCCTGAACTGAAAGAATATGCGAAGGATCTGATCTGTACCGACGAAGCATCGAAATATGGAACACATCGTGCAATTTTGCCAACTGCATCGGTAATGCCAATCTATAGGCTACCGGTCCAACCTTACCCAAAATCTCAGAAGGACCTATGAAACGAGGACTAAGCTTACCTTTCTTTCCAAACTGAAGCACTTTCCTCCAAGGCGAAACTTTAAGGAAAACCTTGTCCCCAATCTCAAATTGCATGTCTTTCCTCATCAAGTTGGCATAAGACTTTTATCGATCCTTGGCCGCCTTCAAATTTCGCTGCACAACTCTGATCTTTTCTTTGGTATCTCTAACTAACTCTGGCCCAATCACTGATCTCTCGGATAGCTCGGTCCAACAAATCGGAGTCCTACACTGTCGACCATATAAAGCCTCATATGGTGCCATACCGATGATTGACTGAAAGCTATTATTGTCGGCAAACTCCATAAGTGACACATATATGTCCCAACTACCCGAAAAATCCAAAGCAGAAGCCCTCATCATATCCTCTAGAATCTGAATGACTCGCTCTGACTGACCATCTGTCTGAGGATGAAACGCTGTACTGAAGTTCAACTTAGTACCCAAAGCTCTCTGCAACTCTTTCCAAAACTTGGAAGTAAACCTCGGATCCCGATCTGAAACTATGGATAATAGCACACCATGCAACCGGACTATCTCATCCACATAGATACTGGCCAATCTATCCATCGAGTAGTCGACTTTAACTAGCAGAAAGTGAGCTGACTTCGTAAGCCGATCCACTATTACCCAAACTGAGTCATGCTTCTTCTGAGTCAAAGGCAAACTAGATACAAAGTCCATGGCTATATCATCCCACTTCCACTCAGGAATGGATAAAGGCGTAAGCAATCCTGAAGGAACTTAATGCTCGGCCTTTACCTTCTGATATGTCAAGCACTTGGACACAAAATCCACGATGTCTCTCTTCATACCAGACCACCAATAAAACTGTTTCATGTCCCGATACATCTTCTCACTGCCAGGATGCATGGTAAAAACTGTACTATGCGCCTCACTCATAAGCTGTCTCCTCAAATCCTCAAACTCTGGCACACACAAGCGATTTCTGTACATAAGCACCTCATCCTGAACTGAGAACTCTGACTGCTTACCCAATCTGACCTCTTGCACAAACCGCTGTAGCCTCTCATCATCCCTCTGAGCATCCACAATCCTCTGTCTCAAAGTAGGCTTCACACGCAACTGAGCAATCAAAGCCCCATCTGAACTAAACCTCCATCTAAACCGTCTTAGGAACAAAGCTGAAACTGACTTCCGACTCAAAGCATCAGCGACTACATTGGCCTTACCAGGATGGTAATCCATAATGCAGTCGTAGTCCTTAAACAACTCAAGCCAACGGCGCTGTCTCATGTTCAACTCTTTCTGGGTGAGGAAGTACTTCAAGCTATTATGGTCCGTAAAGATCCTACATTTCTCCCCATACAGATAATGATGCCAAATCTTCAAAGCAAAGATCACAGCCGCCAACTCTAAGTCATGCATCGGATAGTTCCTCTCATGCGGCTTTAACTGTCGAGAAGCATAAGCCACGGCCTTACCTTCTTGCATCAAAACACATCCAAGACCAACACCCGAAGCATCACTATAAATGACAAACTCTTTACCCGAGATGGGTTGAGTAAGTATAACCCGAGATGGGTTGAGTAAGTATAGGAGCCTCAACTAGCAACTGCTTTAATTGATCAAAATAAGCCTGGCATCTATCTGACCACTCAAATCTGACCCCTTTCCTCAATAATCTAGTCATCGGAGCGGCAATCACGGAAAAACCCATAACAAACCGACGATAGTACCTGGCCAAACCAAGGAAACTCCTCACTTCCTGAACATTTCTAGGCGCTTCCTAATCAACTATCGCCTCAATCTTAGCCGGATCAACCTGAATACCCCTAACTGAAACAATGTGGCCCAAAAACGACACTTCCTGAAGCCAAAAATCACACTTGCTAAGCTTGGCAAACAACCGATGCTCTCTCAACATCTGCAAAACCAATCGGAAATGCTCCTCATGCTCACTCTCATCCTTGGAAAACACAAAGATGTCATCAATGAACACTACTACAAATCGATCTAGATATGGCCTAAACACACGGTTCATCAAATCCATAAAAGCCGCTGGAGCATTGGTCAAACCAAACGGCATCACAAGAAACTCATAGTGGCAATACCTAAATGCAGTCTTAACCACATCCGCATCCTGAACTCGTAGCTGGTAATACCCTGATCGAAGATCTATCTTGGAGAAAACACCGGCACCACGAAGCTGATCAAACAAATCCTCAATCCTAGGCAAAGGATACCTATTCTTCACTGTGACCTTATTGATCTGCCTGTAGTCGATACACATCCGCAGAGATCCATCTTTCTTCTTGACAAACAGAACTGGAGCTCCCCAAGGAGATATGCTAGGTCGAATAAACCCCTTATCCAATAGCTCTTGTAGTTGAGTCTTAAGTTCCCTCAACTCTACAGGAGCCATCCGATAAGGTGCTTTCGATATAGGTGTGGTACCCGGCATAATCTCAATGGACAACTCGACCTCTCTCTCAGGAGGCAAACCAGGCAACTCGCTCGGGAACACATCACTAAATTCATGCACTATAGGAATATCCTCAATCTGAACTTGATCTCTCTTGGAATCCAACATGACCGCTAGAAAAGCCTCACAACCTTTCCTGATAAACCTCTTGGCTTGCATCGCAGAAATCACATTATTCAAAGAACTAGCACCCAAACCTTTCATAAACATAGGAGACTGGCCTCTATCCCGAAGCACAACTGTCTTCCTATGGCAATCAACTATAGCCCGATGCTTACCCAACCAGTCCATACCCAGAATCAGATCAAACTCTCTGAAAGGCAACTCAATCAAATCTGCTGGAAGCACAACTCCCTCAACCATCAGAGGATAACTCCTAAAGACTCTACTCACACTGACACTATGCCCTAATGGACTGGTCATACATATCTCATAATCTAACTAATCAACCGCATGCAACTTATCAACAATTTTATCTATGCACAAGTATGAGTGTGTGGAACCAGGATCAATTAGAGCATACAATTCAGTGTCATGGAGTAGAAACTTACCAGCAATAACATCAGGCGCATCCTGCTCCTCTCTGGCTCGCACAGCATAAGCTCTAGCCGCGACTGGCAACTGATGCTCCACTGTCTCTGATGTAGCACCCTCTCTAGGTTGACCACCTCGACCTCTACCTCGACCTCTACCACGGGTAGCCTGAGTAGCATTCGAACCAACCCTGCTTGCCTCTCTCTGGGAACCTGAATCCTCATACAATCTCGGACAACTAGCCAAAAGATGCTCAATGCTCCCACACCTAAAGCACGCACCAGAGAGCCACCTACACTCACCCCGGTGAGTCTTACTGCAATGAGGACATACAGATGTAGTCTCTGATCTGCCACCTCTACCAGAACCTGACACAATTGCAGAACCCTATTTTCTACCTCTAGAAGTCGGGCCAGATGATGACTCATCCTGCGGGTTCCTTGATCTCTTACGCAAGGATGAAGAAGAAGATCCTCCGCGAAAAGGGTTCCTCCTCTAAGCCCTCTCTCTCAGCACAGTTTCTGATCTCTCAGCCCTCATAGCAGCCTCCACAATCTGATAATAACTTACCCCAGGCATACACATCAAAGAAATCAAAGCAATCTTCAAAGACTCGTTCAACCCTGCTTTAAAATGTTTGCATCTGAAATCATCTGTCATAAGCCCACGCGGAGCATAGCGAGACAACCGATTAAACTCTTTCTCATAATCTGACACTGACATGGCCCTCTGCCTCAAACTCAAAAACTGCGCCCATCTAGCATCCCTACAAGCCTGAGTTACGTACTTCTTCATGAACTCTCCCTCAAAGAAATCCCAAGTAATCGGATCCAGTAGCTGAGGATGCCTGCAAACCAATTCCCACCATTCAAAAGCAGATCCTTGCAATAAAGCCAATGCACATTCTGCCTGCTGATCGGGAGGACACCGGACTTCTCTCAAAGCACGCTTCACTTTGTCTAACCATTTCTCAGCTATCTCAGACTTATCCAAACCTGTGCCATAGAAGTCTTCAACACCTGCCCTTCTCAGGTTCTCCATAGGGGCTCTAGGAGCAGTCACTCTCTCAAAGACCCTAGCCATGTCCTGATGCAATCTAAACATAGCCTCAAAAGGCATGGTTGCGGCCTCGAGCTGGACCCTAGCACATTGAGCCGACACAGAAACAGAAATAGACGGATCTTGACCTACCGCTGCAGGATTCACACTTTCAGCGGATTCCTCAAGCGCACCACTAGCAGAATCAGAATCCATCAAACAAACAAAAGGACAACCACATCAGCCAACACAGATCTAGACACATACACATCTATACACCTCCACACATCAACAAAACAACACCCAGAAATGGCTAAACCGGAGCTCTGATACCAAAAACTGTAACACCCCCTACCCATACGTAGGCGATCCCATCCGATAATGAGTGAGATGCCGTATGAGTCAAGGTTCCACCAAACTGATACAAAGCAAATCATACATTCATTCATAACATACATACCAAAATACGGGATAAATAAAAACTTTAAGGGAAAGGATAGCAATAGCTGATCATACATTAATATAATAAATCATTACAATAATGTTCTGATCAAACCAGCTGAGACAAAAGACATTACATAACCATAATATAAGTACAGAAGTGGAAGTTATAACAAAATGGATACAAGAGAGTTCTATACGAAAAGAATCATCAAAGATTACAAAAGCTAAGCCCTACACTAAAACCTTCTGTGTTGGCTTGACGGAGGCAACTCTCTCAAAGCAAAACTCCTTCCGCACCTGCACGGGTAAAAACACCGTGCTAAGTGATAAACGCTTAGTGGGGAAACACACATAAAATATGGACGGCCATTCACAATGGTCGTCAAGGCATAACACATTCACAATGGCAAATGCAATAGTTATAGTATAAACTATAAGCATGCTTACAATTTAAAGCCTTACATTCCGCATCTCAATTCATGTCCATTCCAAAATAATCAAGCATACGTCTCATCATTATACTCATTCAGATATCACATTTATATAATCAAATCAGAGCAGAGCAAACCAATCGAACACCTGCTGACTCGAGGTAGTGGATAACGAGTGTACTGAGGGTACCTTACGGGTACAAATCGATTACTGAGGGTACCTCATAGGTACAAATCAAAAGTCATTTCATTTAAATCATTAACACAATATTTTTACTGAGGGGACCTTAAACAAGATCCAAATACTAAGGGGTTCGCGAGGAACCTAACGGGGACCTGATCAGGGTCTGAACTGAACTGAGGGCTACAGCTAAAAGACTCATTTAGGCATGCCTAACTATCCACTTACTAGACTCTAGCAGGTCATACATAACCCATTCAATCCATTTCTTAACTTCCAAAATTATCATCGTATATGGGCCCAATCATATCATGTTCCATGTTCATAAAATACTAAGCATAATTCTCATAACTGTCAAAAGAAACGGAAGTTCAAAACCTCATGCAAAGAAGAGAACTCAATTAGCATACTAGGGACTGTCGCCCTCGCGACAGAGACCAAAGTCTCTTCGCTGCGTACGCGCGACGGACTTCGCGACCGCGAGGAGGACGGAAGGGCCGGGCTCTGTCGCACTCGCGACGTATGTCGCGATCGCGACAGAGGGCAATTAGTGCTGTCGCGGGCTCGCGATAGATCGCGTGCTCGCGATAGCACTCGGCCAACAATACGCTCTATCGCGATCGCGACTGTTGCGTGGTCGCGACAGAGGGCCCACAACACTTCGGCTGTCGGGGGCTCACGACGGAGTCGCGTGCTCGCGACAACGAAGCTCCCAACATCGCTCTCTGTCGCAATCGCGACAGCGTCGGGACTTTAAAAATCTGCAGAAATTCTGCAGATTTTCCTCCTCCAAATCCTCATCCAACCACACAAAACTCATTCCAAGGTTACTTACCTCAAATCCAGCCATCCATTAAGATCAACAACCATAATACAACATTTATTCACAATAAACTTCATCCAATCCATTAATTTACACATTCAATTTTAAGAATCAATCAAAAACCCAATTTATGCATCAAACCACATCAATTCCAAAATTACCATAATTAACTCATGCTTTTGCAAGATTCACACTTCAAAGCAAATACCCATATCATATACATCAAGATAGAGAACATTTAACAATCAAATTCCAAGAACTAATCAAAACACATACATGAACATTTCTCATGCAAAAGTAAGAAAGTTCCCAAACCTTCAAAATCCTTAGCTCCTAGTGCTTAGTTCCACTAGATCCAGCAACTTCCTTGCCTTTAGGATCCTGGGGAGGCTCAACTAGGAAACCCAACCAAAATATACAAACAAAATAAAATCCAGATCAACCCTAACTCCAAATCCAAACTAGAGAATAGAAGATGGGAAAAACTGAAACAAAAGCAAAATGAATGCATAAAACTTACCAATGAACACTAAGAGATGATCAAATCTCACTAGTAACCCTTGAATCTCAACTAAGGTTCAAAAGAGAAGAAGAAGGAGAAGAAGAGAAGAGAGGGGCGGTGATGAACGGGAAACACAAAAATGAAAATCTGAAATCCCCTTTTCCTTTCTTTTCCTTTTTCTTTTCTTAACCTAAGACAGTGTCAATCTCCAATTAGTGGGATTTGGCCACTCACACCCTAGATGCTTAGGTTACACACACACAAGATTCTCTCAACTAAATATACCCTACTCATGTGTGAGCAACACACACAAGTGCAACTCCCTAAACACACCTTATAACCATATGCATGACCACATACTAAAACAATCCCACTAGTTCATATCCTACTCACTACAAGAAAATTGGGAAATAACAACGGAAAATAGCAACGGAATTTGCTAATTTTCCGTTGCTAATCAAAATTAGCAACGGAAAAATCCATTGCAATTTCGGCCGACGCTAAATTTAGCAACGGAATTGACTTCCGTTGCTAAATTTAGCAACGGAAAATTTTTTCCGTTCCTAAAAATAGCAACTAAATTTGTTTTTCGTTGCTGAAAATAGCAACGGAATTTATTTTCCGTTGCTATTTTTAGCAACGGAAATGTTTTCCGTTGCTAAAAATAGCAACGGAATCAGTATTCCGTTGCTATTTTTCGTATTTTATTAAACTAATTATAATTCACGTAGCAACGGAAAAGCATTTTCGTTGCTATTTTTAGCAACGGAACTTCTTTTCCGTTGCTATCTTCAAAAGTATACGAATTATATTTTTAAATAAATATAGTGCAATTAGCAACGGAATATCAATTCCGTTGCTATTTTAGCAACGGAATTGGGATTCCGTTGCTATTTTAGCAACGGAATTGTGATTTCGTTGCTATTTTTAGCAACGGAATTGATATTCCGTTGCTATTTACAACAGTGAAAAAAATTATTTTTTAAATTAATTCAATTCAAATCCTATATATATTAATAATGTATGCTTATCGATAATATAATCTCATATGAAAATTGTAATACACAATAATTAAAATCCTGAAAATATATTATAATATTATAAAATAAAAATCCGAAAAAACATCACAAAAGTAAATTCAGTATAACATTGTTGTAAAGTAAAAACTAGTGAAACAATAGCCTAATTAGGAATATACATTTCCTATTCTAAATATTTCCTATTCTATACATATCCTATTATGTAACAGTTCTAACCAAATATCTTCTTTAAAACATGAGCAGAACAGGTTATTTGCGTTTCGCGTTTAATTTTGATGAAGTAATTGCAGAGAGCTGGGCCTGCTACTTTCCAAGCAAAGCCACACTTTGCAGCATCATGGCTCGTAGCATAGTCATAACAGACCTCATATATAGCACAAGCCTCTTCGAATATGTCATCCCTACACCTCCTCCTATCCTCAAAACTTGGAGCCCCGTACAATATCTACATCAGCATTGAGAGTTAGAAAAGGAAGAATTTTTAACTGAAGAATTAGTTTCAGAACATAAGCAAACTGCGTCCAAGACGTCACCTCCTTGTATTTTTTTATTACCTCATCAGCAGCTTCATTATTTCCATCTTTATGGCCTGATTGCTTTAGAGCAGCTGTCATCAATATATTATGCGCTATTAAAATGTTAATGAATCATTTAATCTACAACATAACCCAGACTAAGTCCAAAAATTCCAAGTTTTAAGATATGATTGCCCAAAAGTTATTGCATAGCTTAAAAGAATTCAAAATCTATTATTCTTTGAACATAACCTATGTAGTTAAACTGAATTTTTGATAGATGAAATGCAACAGCAAAAACTTTGATAAAAGCTCAATTGTTGTAAGCCTCAATAAATCAATTATGTAATAAGAAAAATATGGAAAACAAATTAGCAATAAGTAGCATCTTTAACACATGGTTATGTACAAAATAAGTTGCAAAACCAAATCAAGAAAGAAAAAATTGCAAAACCAACCTTTTCTCCACCTCTCTTGGGTGCATCAATTGCATCATAGTATATATCAATTAACTGGTTCATGTTCCTCTTCATGGCTTCTCTGTCATCATTCCTGTCATCCCCCAGTGTTAGAAGCCGATCCATGATTGCCTGCCAGCTATCTGCTGCTGTGCTTATAGTGTAACTAGGACCAGCAGAAAGCAATTAAAATATTATTATCTTGGTATCCAAATTGGGGAAGCCAATGCAAATGGAAGATACAACTCTTCCCCTTTATTCTATATGCTTTCAAGCATTTATCAGTCTTAAACGTGATGCAATTCATTCCATCCGTTTTCAAGCATAGAAAGCATCTGACATTAACAAATCACAACAGTATTTTAAATACGGCAACTTCAAAAGGTAAATTCATCATAAACTTTTGAAAGATAATCAGCTTAAACTCTTCATCCATAACAGCTGAAAATTAAGAACAACAGAGTGGCTACCTAACAGCTTCATTTTAGTTGCAAATCAAGCATCTCACTTAACATACCCAGGGTACAAATTAACTTGGTCAGCTAAGCATTCTCAATTTCTACAATGCTGCCTAACTTGACATAAATTATTAATGTTGTTTGTTCACTATACAATCACTTACATGTTAATTTGATGCGGAGATTCCATAAAGTAAGCAAACATAAGCCTTAACCTACATAACTAACAACTTGTCATCCTCTCACACTTTACTTCTCAGATGAGTTGGGTCCTCTCTTCATTTTATGTTTTAATCGCATGTTTAAGTAGTCATTCAAAGCATTCAGCCAATTTCTAAGTTCCTCACTTATGTTACACGATATACTACCCAATTCTATTATTTTAATTCAATTGAATTGTATGTCACGGTTTTCATCCCCTTTCGTAAGCCTAAGTAAACAAATATAGTTAAAACAACTAAAATAATTGATCAAATTTAATTTAATTAAACCAATTACTCAATTAACACAACCAATTTATCAATCAATTCCATAAACCATAACACAACACACACTGTGACTATAAAATCACACATTAATAAATTTAATTCTTGTAAAAATCACTTGAAAAAGTGAGTTTGGTGGCCACTTACCAGTTTTTCGGAAGTTTTGGCCCCGTTTACTGTCGCCGGAGCCTCGCCCGCGGCTCGCCGGAGCTCCACCAGAGGCACCCAGACCATCAGAAGGAAGCTCGACGCCTCGGGGTTCCATTTTCGGTGATCACGCGCCCATCCGCGGCGCCGTTTAGCCGGAATCACCGTCTGAAGCTTCGGTCTTCTCCTCCTCCGATCTGGTTGTTGCCGGCGATTGAGGGAGATCCACGGGCACCGCGATGTTCATCCGTCTGCCGTGAGTCCCCCGGTGCCATTCGCATCCTCATCCGCCACCGGAGCTGGCCGGAAAACACAAGAGGAGCTTACGGGTTCCTCTCGATCCGCTGGAATAGCGACGCCGTTACGACGGAGGAATCGCCGTGATCAGCAACGGCGAGAAGTCCGTTGCTCGCCGTCGACGCCGCCGACCGCTCGCCCCGTCGCCGCTCCGCCGTCTCTCTCTCTCGGTCTCTCTTTCCCGATCTCCCCTCTTCGTGACTTTCTCGATCTCCCTGTTCCTTCTTTCCCCCTCTTACTCTTTCTTTTATTGTTTTTTCACTCCTCACATTTCCCACATAATTTTGCTAAATCTCCATCACCTATATAATTTTAGACTTATAACTAAAACTATAGCAACGGAATAAATTTTCCGTTGCTAATTAGCAACAGAAAAATAATTCCGTTGCTATTCCGTTGCAATTTAGGTTCCATTTTTCTATTATAAAAAATATATCAACGGAATAAATTTTCCGTTGCTAAATAGCAACGAAATTATTTTTCCGTTGCAATATAGAACCCATTTTTTCTACTATGAAAAATATAGCAACGGAAAAAAAATTCCGTTGCTAAATAGCAACGGAATTATTTTTCCGTTGCAATTTAGGACCCATTTTTTCTATTATGAAAAGTATAGCAACGGAATGAATTTTCAGTTGCTAAATAGCAACGGAAAACAAATTCTGTTGCTATTTAGGACCCATTTTTTCTATTATGAAAAATATAGCAACGGAATGAATTTTCCGTTGCTAATTTAGCAACGGAAAAATGTTTCCGTTGCTAAATTAGCAACGGAAACACATTTCCGTTGCTATTTTTCGCTCCAAATACCTCCCGCATTTTTTTCGCGCGATATTTAGCAACGGTATTAATAATCCGTTGCTAATAACCGTTGCTAAATTTACGCGCCAAACTTTCCCTCCTCTTTTAGCGACCGAAAATATCGAAAAAATTTTCCGTTGTTATATGTGTGAAATGTAACCGAAAATAGCAACGGAATAATTTTTCCGTTGCTAAATAGCAACGGAAATGGAATTCCGTTGCTATTTAGCAACGGAAAAAATTCCATTGCTATTTTTCCGTTGCTATTTCACAAAATTCTTGTAGTGAATAGCAACGGAAAATCATTTTCGTTGCTAAATAGCAACGGAATTATGTATTCCGTTGCTAAATAGCAACGGAATTATTTTTCCGTTGCTATTTTAGGCCCAATTTTTTATACTTACACACTTATAGCAACGAAATTAAATTTCCGTTGCTAAATAGCAACGAAATAATTTTTCCATTGCTAAATAGCAACGGAACAATAATTCCGTTGCTATTTAGCAACGGAAAAAATTCCGTTGCTATTTCACAAAATTCTTGTAGTGTATGGTGCACTCAACCACACATGATGAAACTCTCATGAACACACACTACAATGGTGCGCTTGAGCACACACAAAACTAACCCAACTAACTCACACCATGGCACCATGCAAGCAAAACTCTTAAAACATGCAAAATTACCAAAATGCCCTTATGTTATGCCCAACAAATGCAAATGCACATACATATACTCGGCTCATTCAACTAGGGGGCAAACGGTGTGTGACAACTCTCCCCTACTAATAAGAATTTCGTCCTCAAAATTCTCACCTGAACTGAATAACTGCGGGTACTGCAATCTCATCGACTCCTCCGGCTCCCAAGTTGCTTCCTCAACCCCATGGTGATTCCACAAAACCTTGACCAAAGGAATCTGCTTATTCCTTAACTGTCTCACTTCCCGCTCTAAGATAGCTCTAGGCTCCTCATCGTAGGAAAAATCTGACTGCACTTAAACTTCTTGAATCGACAAAACATGGGAAGGATCCAATCTATACCGACGGAGCATCGAAACGTGAAACACATCATGAAGCTTCGACAATTCCATCGGCAAAGCTAATCTGTAAGCCACTGGACCAACTCTTGCCAAAACCTCATACAGACCAATGAAGCGAGGACTAAGCTTTCCCTTCTTTCCAAAGCAAAGTACTTTTCTCCAAGGAGACACTTTAAGAAAAACCTTGTCCCCAACTTCAAACTGCACATCTTTTCTCTTCAGATTGGCATAAGACTTCTGTCGATCCTTGGCCACCTTCAGATTTCGCTGCACAACTCTAATCTTTTCTTCTGTATCTCTAACCAAATCTGGCCCAATCACTGACCTCTCAGATAACTCTGTCCAACAAACAGGGGTCCTACACTGACGTCCATACAGAGCCTCATATGGTGACATACCAATGCTCGACTGGAAACTGTTGTTGTAGGCAAACTCCATCAATGACACATACTTGTCCCAACTACCCGGAAAGTCTAAAACACACGCCCTCATCATATCCTCTAAGATCTGAATCACACGCTCGGACTGACCATCTGTCTGAGGATGAAATGCTATGCTGAACTTCAGCTTGGTATCCAAAGCTCGCTGTAATTCTTTCCAAAACTTGGATGTGAACCTTGGGTCCCTATCCGAAACTATGGACAAAGGCACTCCATGTAACCGAACTATCTCATCCACATAAGTACTGGCCAATCTATGCATCGGATAATCCATCCTAACCGGCAAAAAGTGAGCAGACTTCGTAAGTCGATCCATAACAACCCAAACAAAATCATGCTTCCTCTGAGTCAAAGGCAATCCGAAAAAAAAATCCATGGCGATGTCATCCCATTTCCACTCAGGAATGGACAAAGGCGTAAGCAATCCAGAGGGAACCTGGTGCTCAGCCTTGACCTGCTGACAAGTCAGGCACTTGGATACAAATTCCACTATATCTCTCTTTATACCAGACCACCAAAAGAACTGCTTCAAATCTCGATACATCTTTACACTGCCAGGGTGCATGGTGAACACTGAACTATGTGCCTCCTCCAAAATCTGTCTTCTTAACTCTTCGCTATCCGGTACAACCAAACGGTTTCTAAATAGAAGAACCCCATCTGAGCCGAAAACTCTGACTGCTTGCCCAAACTGACATCTTGTACAATCCGCTGAAGCTTCTTCTCAACCTTCTGAGCATCAACAATCCGCTATCTCAAAGTAGGCTTGACCTTTAACTGAGCTATCAAAGCCCCATCTGAACCAAACCTCCATCTGAACCGTCTTAAAAACAAGGCAGAAACTGACTTCCTACTCAACGCATCTGCGCCTACATTGGCCTTACCCGGATGGTAATCCACAATGCAATCGTAGTCCTTAAACAGCTCAAGCCACCGACGTTGCCTCATATTCAGTTCCTTCTGCGTTAGAAAATACTTTAAACTCTTGTGGTCCGTAAAGATCCTGCACTTCTCTCCGTAGAGATAATAACGCCAAATCTTCAAAGCGAAGACAACCGCTGCTAACTCAAGATCATGCGTCGGATAGTTCCTTTCATGCGGCTTCAATTGACGAGAAGCATAAGCCACAACCTTACCTTCCTGCATCAGAACACATCCCAAACCAACACCTGAAGCATCACTATACATAACAAACTCCTTACCCGAGGTGGGTTGAGTTAGTATAGGAGCTTCAACTAACAACTGCTTCAACCTCTCAAAGCAGGCTTGACACTTATCCGACCATTCGAACTTAACTCCTTTCCTCAATGACCTGGTCATCGGAGCAGCAATCACAGAAAAACTCTTAACGAACCGACGGTAATAACCCGCCAGACCAAGGAAACTCCTCACTTCCTGGACATTCCTAGGCGCTTTCCAATCCACTATCGCCTCAATCTTGGCTGGATCCACTTGGATACCCTCAGCTGAAACTATATGGCCCAAAAACGACACTTCCCAAAGCCAAAAAAACACTCTTACTCAGCTTAGCAAACAACCAATGCTCTCTCAAAATTTGCAAAACTAACCGAAGATGCTCTTCATGCTCGGCTTCATCTTGGAAAATACCAAAATATCGTCTATAAACACCACTACAAACCGGTTTAAGTATGGCCTAAACACTCTATTCATCAAATCCATGAATGCCGCTGGAGCATTAGTCAACCCAAACGGCATAACAAGGAATTCATAGTGCCCATACCGAGTACGGAATGCAGTCTTAACCACATCTTCATCCTTAACACGAAGCTGATAATACCCAGACCGAAGATCAATCTTGGAAAACACAACTGCACCTCGCAGCTGATCAAACAAATCTTCAACCCTAGGCAACGGATACGTATTCTTCACTGTGACCTTATTGATCTGACTGTAGTCGATACACATCCTCAAGGACCCATCCTTTTTCTTAACAAATAGAACTGGAGCTCCCCAAGGAGATATGCTGGGTCGAATGAACCCCTTATCCAATAGCTCTTGTAGTTGAGTTTTAAGTTCTCTCAACTCCACAGGAGCCATCCGATAAGGTGCTTTCGATATCGGTGTGGTACCCGGCATAATCTCTATGGCTAGCTCAACTTCCCTCTCCGGAGGCAAACCAGGCAAATCGCTCGGGAAGACATCACTGAACTCTCGGACAACAGGAATGTCCTCAATCCTAACTTGATCCCTCCTGGAATCCAAAACCACAGCCAGAAAAGCCTCACAACCTTTCCTCAAAAACCTCTTGGCTTGAATAGCAGAAATCATATTGTGCACGGAACTCGCACCCAAACCTCTGACAAACACTGGAACTCGGTTCCTATCCCGAAGCACAAAAGTCTTCCTATGACAATCTACCACAGCTCTATGCTTGCTCAACCAATCCATACCCAAAATCAAATCATACTCTCTGAAGGGCAACTCTATCAAATCCACAGGGAACTCAACACCTTCAACCATCAACGGACAATTCCTATAAACTCTACTCACACTGACACTATGCCCTAATGGATTGGTCACACAAATCTCATAGTCTAACTGTTCTACCACATGCAACTTATCAATAATCTTATGCGTGCACAAATATGAGTGTGTGGAACCAGGATCTATTAGAGCATATAATTCAGTGTCATAGAGTAGGAACTTACCGGCAATCACATCAGGGGCATCCTGCTCCTCTCTGGCTCTAACTGCATACGCTCTAGCAGCCATTGGGGAAGGACGCTCAACTGTCTCAGAACCAGCTCCATCTCTAGGTCGACCCCCTCGACCTCTACCTCTACCTCTACCTCTCACAGCCTGAGAAGCATTCGATCCAACCCTACTAGCTCCTCCCTGAGGGCCCAAATCTTCACCCATCTGAGGACAATTAGCCACTCGATGCTCAGTGCTCCCACACCTGAAATACCCACCAGTAAGCCACCTACACTCACCCCAGTGAGCTTTACTGCAGTTCGAACAAACGGGTGCAGCATCAGACCGGCCACCTCTACCAGAACCAGATACTGCAGTTGACCCTTGCCTTCTCCCTCTGGTAGCTGAACTAGCTGCAGGATCATCTTGTGGGTTCCTAGACCTCTTACCCGAAGATGAGGAAATGCCACCCCTAGCAGAATTCCTGCGCTGAGCTCTCTCTCTAATCAAAGATTTCGCCTTCTCTGCCCTCACAGCAGCCTCAGCAATCTGATAATAATGTACTCCTGGCATACACATCAAAGAAACTAAAGCAATCTTCAAAGAATCATTCAACCCGGCTTCAAAGTGCTTACATCTGAAATCATCCGTCATAACCCCACACGGAGCATAACGAGATAACTGGTTAAACTCCTTCTCATAATTCGCAACCAACAAGGCCCTTTGCCTCAAACTCAGAAACTGCGCCCACCTTGCGTCCTTATAAGCTTGAGTCACATACTTCCTAGTAAACTGCTCATCAAAGAAATCCCATGTCAAAGGATCAGGCATCTGAGGTTGCCTACTCACCAACTCCCACCATTCGTATGCTGGACCTTAGAGCAAAGCCACAGCACACTCAGCTTGCTGATCGGGAGGACACCTGACTTCCCTCAGAGCTCTCTTAACCTTATCCAGCCACTTCTCGGCTAACTCAGATTCATCAAGTCCGGTCCCATAAAAATCTTCCACACCAGCTCTGCTCAGACTCACTATTGGAGCTTTCGGGGCAGTCACCCTTTCTAAAACCCGAGCCATGTCCTGATACAATCTGAGCATCGCCTCAAAAGGCATGGCAGCGGCCTCGGGCTGGACCCTAGCACGTTGAGCCGACACCGAAATAGAGACAGACGGATCTATCGCTGGAGGGTTCACACTTTCAACGGACTCCTCGAGCGCACCGTGAGCAAAATCTGAATCCATCTAACAAACAAGAGGACAACCACATTAGCCAACACAGCCCTAGACTTAGACATATGCACACATAACATCATGTAAACAATCAACCAGAAACGCCTAAACCGTGCTCTAATACCACAACTTGTAACATCCCTTACCCATACATAGGCGATCCCATCCAAAATGGAGTGAGATGCCGTAGGAGTAAAGGTGCCACCACACATATATAGAAATATACATACATTCATACATAAATATAAATACCGCAATACAGGGTAAATTAAAACTTTACAAGATCATTCATGAAAGCTGATCATGCATTAATATAATAGAAGCATTACATTACTGTTCTGATCAACTGAGAGATATAAAAGATAATTACAACTCCCAAAATTACATATACAAAAGCGGAAGCTATTACAAAATCATATGAGAGTTCTATACCAAAAGAATCCTCAAAAGGTACAAAAATAAGTCCTACACTAAGACCCTACTGTGTTGGCTTTGATGGCGACGACTTTCCCAAAAGCGATTCCTTCCGCACCTGCACGGGTAAACACACCGTGCTAAGCGATAAACGCTTAGTGGGGAAACACACAAATAGCATAAGGACAACCATTCACAACGGTCGTCAAGGCAGTTCACATGCGTACATACATATAGCCATTCATCAGAAGGTTCGTAACAATAATCATATTCTCATAGCAGATTATACTTTTCATCATTGAATCCATAAGGATAAAACATATGTTTTCTCATATAACAATTCATACAAACACTTTAACCATTGAAACACCTGCTGACTCAAGGTAGTGGATAACGAGTGAACAGAAAGTACTTTACGGGTACCAACCGATTACGAATCGAAAACCATTTAAATATTAATTCACAAACACTTTCAGAAGGACCTTAAACAAGATCCAAACATATTACAGAAGTCCGCGAGGAACCGGACAAGGACCTGATCGGGGTCCAAACGAAAAAACAGAAGCTGCAGCAAAGACTCTATTAGGCATGCCTAACTATCCACTTACTAGACTCTAGCAGGTCATACCTAACCCATTCAATCCATTTCTTAACTTCCAAAATTATCATCGTATATGGGCCCAATCATATCATGTTCCATGTTCATAAAATACTAAGCATAATTCTCATAACTGTCAAAAGAAACGAAAGTTCAAAACCTCATGCAAAGAAGAGAACTCAATTAGCATACCAGGGATTGTCGCCCTCGCGACAGAGACCAAAGTCTCTTCGCTGCGTACGCGCGATGGACTTCGCGACCGCGACGAGGACGGAAGGGCCGGGCTCTGTCGCGATCGCGACAGAGGGCAATTAGTGCTGTCGCGGGCTCGCGACAGATTGCGTGCTCGCGATAGCACTCGGCCAACAATACGCTCTGTCGCGACCGCGACAACAGATAGAGGGCACACAACACTTCGGCTGTCGGGGGCTCGCGACGGCGTCGCGTGCTCGCGACAACGAAGCTCCCAACATCGCTCTCTGTCATGATCGCGACAGCATCAGGACTTTGAAAATCTGCAGAAATTCTGCAGATTTTCCTCCTCCAAATCCTCATCCAACCACACAAAACTCATTCCAAGGTTACTTACCTCAAATCCAGCCATCCATTAAGATCAACAACCATAATACAACATTTATTCACAATAAACTTCATCCAATCCATTAATTTACACATTCAATTTTAAGAATCAATCAAAAACCCAATTTATGCATCAAACCACATCAATTCCAAAATTACCATAATTAACTCATGCTTTTGCAAGATTCACACTTCAAAGCAAATACCCATATCATATACATCAAGATAGAGAACATTTAATAATCAAATTCCAAGAACTAATCAAAACACATACATGAACATTTCTCATGCAAAAATAAGAAAGTTCCCAAACCTTCAAAATCCTTAGCTCCTAGTGCTTAGTTCCACTAGATCCAGCAACTTCCTTGCCTTTAGGATCCCGAGGAGGCTCAACTAGGAAACCCAACCAAAACATACAAACAAACCAAAATCCAGATCAACCCTAACTCCAAATCCAAACTAGAGAATAGAAGATGGGAAAAACTGAAACAAAAGCAAAATGAATGCATAAAACTTACCAATGAACACTAAGAGATGATCAAACCCCACTAGTAACCCTTGAATCTCAACTAACGTCCAAAAGAGAAGAAGAAGGAGAAGAAGAGAAGAGAGGGGCGGTGATGAACGGGAAACACAAAAATGAAAATCTGAAATCCCCTTTTCCTTTCTTTTCCTTTTTCTTTTCTTAACCTAAGACAGTGTCAATCTCCAATTAGTGGGATTTGGCCACTCACACCCTAGATGCTTAGGTTACACACACACAAGATTCTCTCAACTAAACATACCCTACTCATGTGTGAGCAACACACACAAGTGCAACTCCCTAAACACACCTTATAACCATGTGCATGACCACATACTAAAACAATCCCACTAGTGCATATCCTACTATGGTGCACTCAACCACACATGATGAAACTCTCATGAACACACACTACAATGGTGCGCTTGAGCACACACAAAACTAACCCAACTAACTCACATCATGGCACCATGCATGCACCCACATGCAAGCAAAACTCTTAAAACATGCAAAATTACCAAAATGCCCTTATGTTATGCCAAACAAATGCAAATGCACATACATATTGTAACACCCCAAAACCACCCCAGTAGTTTGAGCCTGTCCGTGTCTGTGTATGTATTTTATGTGTGTGTTAAATTGGTTTAATTATTATATATATGTGTGTGTATTAGTTTGGGAAGAGAAATTAAACTAGAGTAGATGAGAGTGTATTGAAGTAAAAGTATGAGTAAGGGTTAGCCTAGAGTGTATAGTCAAGTTTGGGAGTAGGGTGTGTTAAAGGGCATGTGGCTTAAGGAGAGTGTGACATGTGGCATGTGGATAAGAAGACATTTAATGGGTTTGGTGAAGAGTGAGAAATCAGCCTTTCCCTTTCATTTTCCCATTCTTCTTCTTTTCCTCACGCCATTCTCCTTTTCTTCTTTCTTTTTCTTCGTTCTTCTTCTTCTTTGCCCGATCTTGCTCCCCTTTTTCTTTCCCTTGAGTAGATTGAATTGCTTAGCTTGTGGATTTAAAGTTCTAAGGTGAGTTGGGGTTATAGATTTATTCTTCTTCCTCTTCTCTAGGTTTTGATTTGTATGTATTTATTTGTGGGTTGCTTCAGATTTGATTTTTATTGTTATGGGTTTATGGTTAAGAGGAGGCTCCTAGACCTGACAAAGGAAAGGAATCGCTAGCGGAAGCGGAGCTCGCGATTAGGAGCTAAGGAGAGAAGGTTTGGGAATGTTTGATTTTTTATGATAATGGTGATTTGTCTTTGATTTGAGCTGTAAGATGTGTTTTTGTAATTTGAACTATATTAAGCATGATATGAGATGCTTGAGAATGAATATTGTTGAATGATTTGTGAGAGATCATGTGAATGGTTGTTAGTGTTGTAGAATTTGCTGTTTTGGGATTTCTTAGAATTGGGCATGTATTTGATTTGATTTAATCGAGATAAATTATGGTAAAGCTGGGTTTTTAATCATACTATGAGTTGTGGATGAGTGTATTGCTGAATTTTGAGGTTTGGAATCAATTTTGGAAGTTTTGATGTGAATTGTATGAGAATTCTGCAGAATTTGGGCGTAAGAGCTGGAAAACCCGTGTCTGTCGCGATCGCGACACTGTCGCGAGCGCGACAGAGCGCGGAGGTTTCGGCCCTCGCGCCGGCGCGAGAAGTGTCTCGCCAAAGAACTCGAGGGAGCTCTCTGTCGCGAGCGCGACCATTGTCGCGAGCGCGACAGAGTGCTCGAGCTCCGAGCTTGTGCGAGGTTCTCTTCTGTCGCGAGCGCAACAAGCTTCGCGAGCGCGACAGAAGAGAAATCCCTACGTCGTCTCGCGACCATGAGATCTCTCGCGATCGCGAGACGAGGCGGGGAAGTGTAGCTTGGCTTCTGTCGCGAGCGCGACAGTCGTCGCGAGCGCGACAGACGTGACTTCCAAATTTGATTTCTTCTCCGTTTTGCTTAAAGACTTGGTTTCTTTTGCATGTGCTCTGTGATGTAAAGCCTTGAATATCTATCTAAATGAATAATATGTATGTTAATTTGACAAGATTGGGTATAACCTGCTAATGTCGAATAAGTGGATAGTTAGGCATGCCTAATAGAGTTAAGTGCCGCTGCAGCTATATGTACGACTTGGACCCTGATCAGGTCCCACGAATGGATCCTCGTGATCCCTCTGTCTGAATCTTTCTTAAGATTCCACGTAAAAACGATTTGAAAACAAAATAAAAAGAATGATTTGATGCCTTCGGGTATCTATATGTATGTGTGACGATACCGATACTCTCAAGTATCTATATGTACTCGTTATCCACTCATTATGATTAAGCAGGTGTCATTGTATTTTATACAAGAATCTTTGGATGAGAATGCTAATATCTGAATAAACTATGTATGATTATATGCTCATAATTGTATTGTTTCCATGCGTTTTCTGTTACCGTCGCGGTGAGTGATGGTCATGCATTGTGTGTTTCCCCACTAAGCGATTTTGCTTAGCACGGGAGTTTATCCGTGCAGGTGTGGAAGGTTGTCGATTGCCTCGGGTTGGGCGTGTCGCATCGGGAAGGCCAACGCAATTAGAGTCCTGAAGTTTTATAGTATAGGCTTTCCTCTATTTTGTAATAGATGTAATGTTTTGTTAGCCCTTTTGAACAGTATATATATTGGGCTTTTGGAAATTGTTTCTTTTTGTAATATGATGTAATATGTAAAGACTTTCTTTTGGTATATTAATAAAGTGTACATTTTGTTCAAAATTATTCTTCTCTGTATTGAAGTTTTAATTATGTCCGATATGTCGCTCTATATATGAATGTTTGCGTGTTTGTACTAGTGGGGTGTGACACTCCTATCTATCCCAGGAAGGCCTCTCCTCCAATCTGTATGGAAGTCTCCTTGGTATAGGTTGGGGTGTGACATTAGGTGGTATCAGAGCAACTGGTTTAGATGTTACTGGGTTTCAGTGTGTTAGTTAGTTGTTGGAGTTGTGTTGGCCTGATGCGCACTGCGTTTATGTTTTGTAGTTATGGAGTCCGCCCGTGGATCGCTTGAGGGGTCAGCGGAAAGTGCGAATCCCCAAGAGCAGGATCCCTCAGTTTCTGGTCCGGCTCAACCTCCTAGGGGTTATCCTGAGGTGCCTTTGGGACCGATGGAAGCGATGCTTCAGAGTATGACAAGAGTACTTGAAAGGGTAACAGCGCCTAGTGCACCTATTGAGAGGCTAAGGAAGCATGGTGCCGAGGATTTCTTTGGTACTGGTATAGATGAATCTAACAAGGCAGAGATGTGGTTAGAGAAGACAGCCAGAGTACTTAAGGAGATAAGATGCCCGCCGGAGCAAGAAGTGGAGTGTGCCTTGTCTTTATTACAAGGTTCCGCTTATGATTGGTGGAAGTTGATGGCTAGTCAACCACAAGTTCCTGAACCGATAACATGGGAGTTCTTTGAGGATGAGTTTCAGAACCGGTATGTGACCAAAGCTTATAAGGATGCTAAGTGGGCACAGTTTCTCACTCTTAAGCAAAGAAGAATGTTTGTGGCTGAGTATGAGGATGAGTTTAATAAGCTCAGTAAGTATGCGCCGCCAAGGGTCCTTACAGAAGAGTTTCGATATCAGCATTTTGAAGCATGCTTAAATGAGTCGTTGAAGGTGATGCTAATATCATTGATGTCGGCTCCAAATGTGAGGTATTATCAGTTAGTTCAAGCAGCCTTGAGGGCGGAGCGTTCTGAAAATATATTGAGAGAGAAGGCTCAAAGAAGAAGGTCTGCAAGAGGTGGTTCTTCTTCAGGTAAGAGATCGAGGGAATCACAAGGAAATGTTGCTGATGAATCTACAGCTAATCCGGCCCCTAGAGGGAGAAGACAGGGTTCTTCTAGGGGAGCAGGCTCAGGTAGAGGTGATGGCCCTCCCCGATGTTCTCATTGTAATAGACAACATTGGGGTGAATGTCGGTGGTTAACAGGAGGCTGTTTTAAATGTGGCTCTACGGACCATCTACTTGCAAATTGTCCGAACCGACTTGGAGATCCTTCGGGACAACAAGAAGGGAGCCGCGCTGGATCTAATGTACCCCAAGGGAGTCGTAATAGGGGTAGAGGAAGGGGTCGAGGTGGACGGCCTCGAGATAGAGAAGCCTCAGAATCAGTAGATCGCCCTGTGCCATCATCTGGTAGGGCTTATGCTATGAAGGCCCGGGAGGAACAGAATGCTCCTGAAGTGATTGCCGGTAAGTTCTCTTTGTTTGATTCTGAAGTTTATGTTTTGATTGACCCGGGCTCTACCCATTCTTATGTGTGTTCTGGTAAGTTGTGGGATAGTTTGGGTAGTGAGGAGAAGATGGAATATGAGATTTGTGTATCCAGTCCGTTGGGTCAGAGTGTTATGGTTAATCGGGTGTGTCGGAAGTGTCCTTTGAAGATTCAGGGTACCGAGTTTGTAGTAGATCTGATTTGTTTGCCATTCCACGAGTTTGATATTATTCTGGGTATGGATTGGTTAGAAAAGCATCGTGCAGTGGTAGATTGTCATAGGAAAGTAATGGTTTTGAAAGATAAAGATCAAATGCCGGTTGTAGTAAAGGGAATTGGAAGCAGCTCTTTGCATAATGTGGTATCAGCTATGAAAGTTAGAAGATTTATCAGGAAGGGATGTGAAGCGTTTTTGGCAGTAGTTTTAGACTCTCGGAGAAGTCAAGTTAAGATTCAAGATATTCCGATTGTAAGAGATTTTGTAGATGTTTTTCCGGAGGAGTTACCGGGGTTACCTCCCGAGAGAGAAGTTGAATTGTCAGTAGAGATTGTTCCAGGTACCGCTCCGATTTCTAAGGCTCCTTATAGAATGGCTCCAGTGGAATTGAAAGAATTGAAGAGTCAGTTGCAAGAGTTGTTGGATAAAGGATTTATTCGGCCAAGTGTGTCACCGTGGGGTGCTCCAGTACTGTTTGTTAAGAAGAAAGATGGAACCCTTCGGATGTGCATTGATTATCGACAGCTTAACAAAGTGACTATCAAGAACAAGTATCCATTGCCAAGGGTTGAAGATCTTTTTGATCAGTTGAGAGGAGCTGGGGTATTCTCTAAGATCGATTTGAGGTCAGGCTATTACCAGTTAGGGGTTAAGGAAGCAGATGTGGCTAAGACGGCTTTTCGGACGCGTTATGGTCATTATGAATTTTTAGTAATGCCTTTTGGTTTGACCAACGCGCCTGCAGCCTTTATGGATCTGATGAACCGAGTTTTCCGACCGTATTTGGACAAGTTTGTTGTGGTGTTTATTGATGACATTTTGGTGTACTCTAGAGACCGTAAAGAGCATAAGGAACATCTTAAGTTAGTATTGCAAACGTTAAGAGATCATCAGCTGTATGCGAAACTCAGTAAGTGCGAGTTTTGGTTGAAAGAAGTGGCCTTTCTTGGACATGTGGTGTCAGCGGAAGGTGTACGGGTTGATCCTAGCAAAATTGAAGCGATTGTTAATTGGATGCCTCCGAAGAATGTGCCAGAAGTGAGGAGTTTTCTGGGGTTAGCAGGGTATTACCGACGATTTGTTCAGGGGTTTTCAGTGTTAGCATCTCCTATGACCAAGCTGCTTCGGAAGGATATCAAGTTTGTATGGACTGAAAAGTGTCAAGCCAGTTTTGATCGTTTAAAGGAATTGTTGGTTAAAGCTCCTGTGCTCACACAGCCAGTTTCGGGTAAGGAGTATACTATGTATAGTGATGCTTCGGGTATTGGCTTAGGTTGTGTTCTGATGCAAGGAAATAAAGTTGTAGCTTATGCATCGAGACAATTGAAGCCTCATGAGCGGAATTACCCGACTCACGATCTGGAGTTAGCAGCGGTAGTGTTTGCGCTTAAGGTTTGGCGACACTACTTGTATGGAGAGACGTGCAGAATTTTCACCGATCACAAGAGTCTCAAGTATTTGTTAACTCAGAAGGAGTTAAATTTGAGACAGCGGAGATGGTTAGAATTATTCAAGGATTATGATTGTATCATTGACTATCATCCGGGTAAAGCTAATGTGGTGGCGGATGCTCTTAGTAGGAAGTCTTTGTCTGCGTTACTGATTAGTCGAGGCAGATGGAGATTTGATTCTGAAGGTGCTCTGATTGCTCAGCTTAAAGTTAAGCCAAGTTTGAGATCAGAAATTGCAAAGGCTCAGTTGGATGATCATGTGCTTCAGCGTGTTTCTCAAGCAGTGAAAGAGGGCAAGCAGTCTGAGTACTTATTAGACAGTGAAGGAGTGTTGAGGCACGGTAATCGGTTATGTGTACCTAATGTGGTTGAGTTAAGAAAGAAACTGTTGCAAGAAGCTCATTCTTCAGTCTTCACTATGCATCCTGGTGGAGATAAGATGTATCAAGATCTGAAGCAATACTATTGGTGGCCTGGAATGAAAAGAGAGATAACAGAATTTGTTTCAAAGTGTCTTACTTGTCAGCAAGTGAAAACCGAGCATCAAGTGCCATCGGGATTGCTTCATCCCTTACCCATTCCTCAATGGAAGTGGGATGACATCACGATGGATTTTGTGTCTGGTCTTCCTATGACGCAGCGTAAGCATGATTCTGTATGGGTTATAGTGGATCGGTTGTCGAAGTCTGCGCATTTTCTACCAGTACGAGTGGATTATTCGATGGACAAGTTGGCGGAACTGTATGTGGATGAGATAGTCCGATTGCATGGGATTCCATTATCCATTGTATCAGATCGAGATCCTCGTTTTACATCCAAGTTTTGGAAAGAACTTCAAACAGCTTTGGGAACACGGTTAAATTTCAGTACTGCTTTCCATCCACAGACTGATGGTCAGTCAGAGAGGGTTATTCAGATTTTAGAAGATATGCTCCGAGGTTGTGCTTTAGAGTTCTCTGGAAGCTGGGATCGGTATGTGTCTTTGATGGAGTTTGCTTATAATAACAGTTATCAAGTGAGTATTGGTATGGCCCCTTATGAAGTACTGTATGGACGGAAATGTAGAACACCAGTGTGTTGGACTGAACTGTCAGAAAAGGCTATGATTGGTCCGGATATAGTGCGGGATACCGAAGAGAAGGTAAGGGTGGTGCAACAGAACTTGAAGGCAGCTAAGGACCGACAGCGTTCTTATGCTAATCTGAAGCGTCGGGACATTCAGTATGAAGTAGGTGATAAAGTTTTCTTGAAAGTGTCACCGTGGCGAAAGGTTCTCCGTTTTGGCAAGAAAGGCAAACTAAGTCCACGTTTTATTGGACCGTATGAGATTCTAAGGAAAGTGGGTCCAGTAGCGTATCAGTTAGCTTTGCCTTTGGAGTTGGCTAGACTACATGATGTTTTTCATGTGTCTATGCTTCGGAGATATCGGTCAGATCCTTCGCATGTGCTACCAGTGCAAGATGTTCGGATTCAGTCAGACTTTTCTTTTGATGAAGAACCGAAGAGGATTTTGGATAGAGAAATCAGACAGCTTCGGAATAAGCAGATACCGTTAGTCAAAGTTCTGTGGCAGCATCACGGTATTAAAGAAGCTACATGGGAACCAGAGGAAGCTATGAGATTACAATACCCTCAGTTATTTGGAACAGGTATGAATTTCGAGGACGAAATTCTGGTTAGTGGGGGAGTATTGTAACACCCCAAAACCACCCCAGTAGTTTGAGCCTGTCCGTGTCTGTGTATGTATTTTATGTGTGTGTTAAATTGGTTTAATTATTATATATATGTGTGTGTATTAGTTTGGGAAGAGAAATTAAACTAGAGTAGATGAGAGTGTATTGAAGTAAAAGTATGAGTAAGGGTTAGCCTAGAGTGTATAGTCAAGTTTGGGAGTAGGGTGTGTTAAAGGGCATGTGGCTTAAGGAGAGTGTGACATGTGGCATGTGGATAAGAAGACATTTAATGGGTTTGGTGAAGAGTGAGAAATCAGCCTTTCCCTTTCATTTTCCCGTTCTTCTTCTTTTCCTCACGCCATTCTCCTTTTCTTCTTTCTTCTTCTTCGTTCTTCTTCTTCTTTGCCCGATCTTGCTCCCCTTTTTCTTTCCCTTGAGTAGATTGAATTGCTTAGCTTGTGGATTTAAAGTTCTAAGGTGAGTTGGGGTTATAGATTTATTCTTCTTCCTCTTCTCTAGGTTTTGATTTGTATGTATTTATTTGTGGGTTGCTTTAGATTTGATTTTGATTGTTATGGGTTTATGGTTCAGAGGAGGCTCCTAGACCTGACAAAGGAAAAGGAATCGCTAGCGGAAGCGGAGCTCGCGATTAGGAGCTAAGGAGAGAAGGTTTGGGAATGTTTGATTTTTTATGATAATGGTGATTTGTCTTTGATTTGAGCTGTAAGATGTGTTTTTGTAATTTGAACTATATTAAGCATGATATGAGATGCTTGAGAATGAATATTGTTGAATGATTTGTGAGAGATCATGTGAATGGTTGTTAGTGTTGTAGAATTTGCTGTTTTGGGATTTCTTAGAATTGGGCATGTATTTGATTTGATTTAATCGAGATAAATTATGGTAAAGCTGGGTTTTTAATCATACTATGAGTTGTGGATGAGTGTATTGCTGAATTTTGAGGTTTGGAATCAATTTTGGAAGTTTGGATGTGAATTGTATGAGAATTCTGCAGAATTTGGGCGTAAGAGCTGGAAAACCCGTGTCTGTCGCGATCGCGACACTGTCGCGAGCGCGACAGAGCGCGGAGGTTTCGGCCCTCGCGCCGGCACGAGAAGTGTCGCGCCAAAGAACTCGAGGGAGCTCTCTGTCGCGAGCGCGACAGAGTGCTCGAGCTCCGAGCTTGTGCGAGGTTCTCTTCTGTCGCGAGCGCAACAAGCTTCGCGAGCGCGACAGAAGAGAAATCCCTACGTCCTCTCGCGACCACGAGATCTCTCGCGATCGCGAGACGAGGCGGGGAAGTGTAGCTTGGCTTCTGTCGCGAGCGCGACAGACGTGACTTCCAAATTTGATTTCTTCTCCGTTTTGCTTAAAGACTTGGTTTCTTTTGCATGTGCTCTGTGATGTAAAGCCTTGAATATCTATCTAAATGAATAATATGTATGTTAATTTGACAAGATTGGGTATAACCTGCTAATGTCGAATAAGTGGATAGTTAGGCATGCCTAATAGAGTTAAGTGCCGCTGCAGCTATATGTACGACTTGGACCCTGATCAGGTCCCACGAATGGATCCTCGTGATCCCTCTGTCTGAATCTTTCTTAAGATTCCACGTAAAAACGATTTGAAAACAAAATAAAAAGAATGATTTGATGCCTTCGGGTATCTATATGTATGTGTGACGATACCGATACTCTCAAGTATCTATATGTACTCGTTATCCACTCATTATGATTAAGCAGGTGTCATTGTATTTTATACAAGAATCTTTGGATGAGAATGCTAATATCTGAATAAACTATGTATGATTATATGCTCATAATTGTATTGTTTCCATGCGTTTTCTGTTACCGTCGCGGTGAGTGACGGTCATGCATTGTGTGTTTCCCCACTAAGCGATTTCGCTTAGCACGGGTGTTTATCCGTGCAGGTGTGGAAGGTTGTCGATTGCCTCGGGTTGGGCGTGTCGCATCGGGAAGGCCAACGCAATTAGAGTCCTGAAGTTTTATAGTATAGGCTTTCCTCTATTTTGTAATAGATGTAATGTTTTGTTAGCCCTTTTGAACAGTATATATATTGGGCTTTTGGAAATTGTTTCTTTTTGTAATATGATGTAATATGTAAAGACTTTCTTTTGGTATATTAATAAAGTGTACATTTTGTTCAAAATTATTCTTCTCTGTATTGAAGTTTTAATTATGTCCGATATGTCGCTCTATATATGAATGTTTGCGTGTTTGTACTAGTGGGGTGTGACACTCCTATCTATCCCAGGAAGGCCTCTCCTCCAATCTGTATGGAAGTCTCCTTGGTATAGGTTGGGGTGTGACACATATACTCGGCTTATTCAACTAGGGGGCAAAAGGGGTGTGACAACATATTAATTAAACATTACACCAATTACTCATTACATATATTACATCTTAATATAATTATCATATATATTATCTATTTAATTAAACACTCTACATACTAATTAATATTAATTAAATAAACTTTAATTTTTCATGCATTATAATTACACAATAATATTAGCCATTTAACTAACCAATAAATTAACTAATTAATTAACAAACAACATTAACTAATTAATTTTTAATTTCACACACAGATATTTATATTTATTATTTTTTTTACGGAGGGAATAATCAAGGATCAAAAAATCACTATTTTCATTTTATGCCGGACTCGGGACCCGGTGTCTATAGTTGCCCCCAATTTTGGCAAAGCTAGTGGTAGATACCTAGGTGAGCCAAAATTCAAAGAGGAGGAGAGAGGGGATTACATACCTGTGGCGGAGACCTTGCCTTCTTACCGAGAGTCGGATAAAGAGATGCCTCCTCAGAGGGCTTCGAGATTTGCCTCCTCAAAGGACTTTGGGATTATTCCTCCTCAGAGGGCTTTAGGGTTTGCCTCCTCAAAGGATTTCAAGATTTGCCTCCTCAAAGGACTTCAAGATTTGCCTCCTCAAAGGTCTTCAAGATTTGCCTCCTCAGAGGGCTTCATGTTTTGCCTCCTCAAAGGACTTCAAGATTTTCCTCCTCAGAGGTCTTCAAGATTTGCCTCCTCAGAGGTCTTCAAGAATTGCCTCCTCAAAGGACTTCATGTTTTGCCTCCTCAAAGGACTTCAAGATTTGCCTCCTCAAAGGACTTCAAGATTTGCCTCCTCAAAGGTCCTAGGGTTTTGCCTCCTCAGAGGTCTTCAAGATTTGCCTCCTCAAAGGACTTCAAGATTTGCCTCCTCAGAGGTCTTCGGGATTTTCCTCCTCAGAGGTCTTCAAGATATGCCTCATCAAAGGACTTCAAGATTTGCCTCCTCAAAGGACTTCAAGATTTACCTCCTCAGAGGTCTTCAAGATTTGGCTCCTAAAAGGACCTCAAGATTTGCCTCCTCAGAGGGCTTCATGTTTTGCCTCCTTAAAGGACTTCAAGATTTGCCTCCTCAGAGGTCTTCAAGATTTGCCTCCTCAAAGGACTTAAATATTTGCCTCCTCAGAGGTCTTCAAGATTTGCCTCCTCAAAGGACTTCATGTTTTGCCTCCTCAAAGGACTTCAAGATTTGCCTCCTCAAAGGACATCAAGATTTGCCTCCCCAGAGGTCTTTGGGATTTGCCTCCTCAGAGGACTTCAAGATTTGCCTCCTCAAAGGACTTCAAGATTTGCCTCCTCAGAGGTCTTCGGGATTTGCCTCCTCAGAGGACCTCAAGATTTGCCTCCTCAGAGGACTTCAAGATTTACCTCCTCAAAGGACTTCAAGATTTGCCTCCTCAAAGGACCTCAAGATTTGCCTCCTCAAAAGAATTCAAGATTTGCCTCCTCAAAGGACTTCAAGATTTGATTGTGCCCCCTGGGAGGTCTTGGATGAGAACTGCCCCCTGAAAGGTCTTGGATTTTGATAACTGCCCCCTGAGAGGTCTTGGGATGAGAACTGCCCCCTGAGAGGTCTTTGGTTGTGATCTGCCCCCTAAGAGGTCTTGGGTTTGATTGTCTTGATTGATGGATGGAATGATGTAGTCACTCGGTTTCTGCCGGTGTCCGCATCGTGTCTCTTTTTCTATAAGACTTAGAAAGGCAAATATGCAGAAAAAATTGTGAGCACGCACGTGAGATGCATATGTATGCAGTAATGCGGTATAAAAATTCCTCTAATTGGATTTGGAAGCGACAGCCGATTTGATTGCAATTTACAGTTAGATCAGTACCTTCTGGAAATGCCTTTGAATTTCGTGCTCTTTGGGGATCATGAGGTTCTCGTCCTAAACCTATAGTCATTATTTTAAGGTAGTGCGTCCCTTGTGGATTTTCACACTAGCTTTTCTTGGCGGGAAGTGCATCCTTTCGGGTTTTCACATGACCCTGTGCCTTATTTTTGCCTGGAAGGGACCCAACCCAATCCAGCAGCTTTTTTTTTTAGGACAGACTGCCTGTCTCCAGGTTTTCACCCTGTCCTTTGGCCTAACTTTTGCTTAGAGCGCCAATTACGGTTTTCATCTCTAACGGCCTTTTCTCTTTTTTTTTTGTTTTTGTTTTTTGTTTTTTTTTTTCAGAGAAGCTGAAATTGTTACCAAAGATCTTTCGAGTGTGACTGTCATGTGCTTATGCCTCAAATCACAGTTGCACAGGCTTGATTCCTGTCATGAAGCATAACTGTAGACACTGGCTTCACAGTTGACAACATGATGAGTTGATTGGCGTGCTTGAATGATGAGAGCAGCAGCGGATAGACAACAGATTTGAGTATACAAGATGAACTGCTCTGGTTACATCAATATCATTATATAAATGCACGTATTTCAATTTGATTTCATAACACATGATCATCATTTGGCATTAATCTCAAGATACAAAACCTCATCTAATCTCGGGATGGATCTTGAAAGCATCAAACACCTGTTACCACTCAGCCTTCTCTCTTTTTTTCTCTTTATTGAATATTTTCTCTCAACTCTTTTTTTATTTTTTTTAACGTGGATTCTAGATGCGACGTTGGAGACAAGACTTAACTCAAATGCATGAATGCACTTGTGGCTCCTCGCTTGAAGCTCAAGAAACACCATAGGCCTCTTCTTACGTACCAAACCTTTTTAGAAGGAAATCTCCGCTAATTGGATAAGACTGAACCCAGAATCAAGAGGTCTTACTTTGGCTGTAATGTCAGGCTTAGGTAGATGGCTGTCAAAGAAAGATCAGGTCGCTAGAGAAAAAAATGGCCACAATATTTTCTCGACTGATGGATGAACCGTTCTCAGCTCAGTTGCATATACTAAGGATTTTTGAATTTGGGCTCGGTAACATTTTAGCTCCTTGAGATCAGAATAACAAAAAAAAAGGGTAATTATGGAGACTAGTCAATTGGTTACTATTTTGAGCTCTCTTTTTTGCTTCTTTTTTTTTTGAGCTCATGCCTTTTATGCACGACTAAACCCTTTTTTCAAAGTGTAAACTCGCCCTTACCAAGGCAATTTTTGATAACCCAAAGGATTGTTCAAACGTACATCCATCCTTTTTAGAGCGGCCACTCTTCTAAGGGGAAGCCAAAATCATTTTAGGCGAGGGGATAGTTTTAATGTGTGTAACAACAAAATTGGCACGCATTTAGCATACCTCCATAAAGGCTCGAAGGGCTAGCAAGTGATTGCAGAATAAGGGTAGGAAATAGTCATTTAGAGAGCTACGCAAAGAAAATGTTGCCTAAATCATTTTCTAGATTCAGCCTTATCCAGAGGTCGCTTTGATGGGTAATCAGAAAGGTTCTAGTGCTTTTAGTGAGTTTTCATCCAATCTCCTAATTGCAACTAGTTTTTCTTCCTTATTTTTATTTATTTTCTCTCTGAAATTTCCTCTCTATAGGAGTTATATCAGATGCTATCAAGATTATGTTTGGATTTTTCAAAGTTCCAAGATTAAATGCAGTAGTATTAATTAAGTTAATGTCAAAATGAATGAATGTATCATGATCAAAAGAAAAGAAATCATTAGAAATACTATACAAGTACGCAAAAACATAATTGAAATGACCAGTACTGCATACATCATTGTTAAGGAGCTCAAATGTAAAGACAACTCCTAGTAATGCAGGCACTGTGACTAATATCTGTTATCTACCCTCGGTTTTTATTTCCTCCTCTTCTTTGGGCCAGCAATTTCTTTATTGTCGATGAGATCTTGAATTCAATCCCTCAGAATTTGGCATTGATCCGTTAACTGGCCAATGTTGGTGGAAAGCACAAAATTGCTTCGTTCTATGAATAGCTTCCCCTTGGTTTAAGGCAGGCTTAGCCGACAATGGATGTAACTTACCCTTTTGAAGCCTCTTTTTCTTCTACCCTAGGTGCTCTACCCCTCACGGCTTGATAGACTTTTGGCTCGTCTTTCTCCTCCATCATAAATCATCATTGGGATTGGGAATCTTTTCCCTTCTTGGCTCAACAGGTGCAGCTTCGTTCTCATTAATAGGTTGACGAGCAGCCACTCCAATGAAGGGAGCCTCCCCACCAGCAGGCGGTTCAACTTGCCCCCGAAGAGGGACTGCCGGCGCTCGTAGAGCAATGGGTGGTTGCAGAACAAGGGGTGTTTATGCAACCAGGGGATGGGCAATTCTTTCGGCCATGACACCCATCATGTCTAGTATTCGCCGTTCGAATTCATCCAGACTCCGGGCAAGGTCTTGAGTTGTTAAGTTTCTAGTTTTGTCCGCCATGGAGGATGAGGTATTAGATGTCGAGAGTGGCTCAGGATCCCAATCAAGCACTAATTCGAGCTGTCACACCCCAAATCGGGCTTAGTCGAAATGTGCATGCTATGTCGGAATTATTGAGGGTATTTTAGTAATTTCGATCAGTATGTTTGGAGTTAAATGGTAATGTGTGCATGTAGAATTGGAGTATTAAGGATCTAATTGAAAAGATAAATAAAGTTCAAGTGAGGAAATAATTGTCTTAGGGAGTATAATGGAAGTTGCAAGGATTTAAGTGGGTTTTATTAGCATGTGGGTGCATGTATGCTATTAGGGTGTGAATTAGTTGGGTTGCATTTGGATGTGGTGCTCACATGATAGTAGGATATAAGTGAGTGAGTTACATTGTGTGTACATGAGCATACCATAGTAGGGTGTTTTAGATTGGGAGTGTATTGTGTGTGTGTATTGCATTGTTGTTGGGTGTGAGTAATTGGTTTCCACCAATAAGAAAATGACAAGTGTTAGGGTTAGGAAAAGAAAAAAAGAAAATAAAGAAAAGAAGGGAAAGAGCAGAATTGTTGCTCTTCATTTTCCCGTAGTCCTCCTCTTCCTCATCTCCTTCTTCTTCCTTTCCCTTGTCCTAAGAATCCTAGTGTAGATCCAAGTCTTCGTTAGTGAAAATTAATCATCTCCTTGAGTATTGATTGGTAAGTTGCTGCATTTTGTTCCTTATTTTGTACATCTTCTTCTTCTCCCTACATTTTCTGGGTTTGGGTTTTTGAGTTAAGGTTTTGTGTTTGTTTGTTTTGATGGTTTGTTTGCTTAGTTGAGCCTCCTCGTGAACCAAAGGGCAAGGAGAAGGTTGGATCTAGTGGTGCACATTAGATTTGAAGCGAGAATTTCAGGTTTGGGAGCTGTGTGATACATGATTGATTTTGTTTGGGAATTTTTGTGTTAATCTAAGTGTTAATAATTCTTAATTGATGAATTGAATTTCTGATGTGTTAGTTTATGTGCTATGTGGATTTGAATTAAATTGGGTGAAGTGATCGTGCCAAATGAGTTGTTTGAAACACATAGAATTCAAAAGTGTAAATCTACCTAGGTGGGTCTGATTGACCTTCGGTCATTGTTTTCACCATGAATCAATTTTTACAACTCCAAATTACATGATTCCAGTTGGGTTAGAACCACAACATCTGTATCTAAAACTTTGTAGAAGTAACTATAATTTAATTCGGACTCTAACTATTTTAAAATCGCCCATTACAGTAGCAAAATTTGTCAGGTGGGTCTGTGGAGCAGGTTAGAGAAATTTGAGTATAACTCCCCGATTTCAGCTCCAATTAATCTGAAATTTTGGCACTATAAAGATAACATCTTGAGGATTAATTTTTATGAAGACCATTTGGTCTGAACGTGTCGTCTATTAGTTCAAAAATGCAAGTAGATTAAGCACCTGAATTCTGCCCCGTGCTCTGCTCTTAAGTCTGATGACGTTTGGGACTGGTTGGAAAGCACAGCTGTGCTATTGGATAGGACACAGCTGTGTTTTGGCTTTTAGATCGATAATATACAGCAGAGCACAGATGTGCTTTTTATAAAGCACAGCTGTGTTTTAGTAAAATTTGTCCCTCTTCACCAATTCATCCTAGAATCGATCCTACACCTCCGAATTTGCCCCAAAGTGTCTAGAAACGCCTGAAAATTTTAATGTTACTTATTTTATAATTAGGTAATGAGGATATGTAATTAAATTACACGTGAATTGAATAAATTCTTATCACGAAAAATTAATTAATATGATGATTAATCATGAATTAAACTATAAGCATAATTTGCTATATGAACAAATACTCATGACAAGAATTATATAACATATTTATATTTATTTATTAAGGCATTAAACCTAATATGATATTGTAATAAACCTAATTTCTCTTGGACCATGTATGTATATTGGATGATTTAGCATGAGTTTTGGATGTGTTAGATGGTTTTCATATAGCTCTTGTGTGTAAGGTATGCTTATAGGAAAATTCTATTCAGTTTTCATCCGACCTCTGTGTATTATTTTTGTCATAAGTAGAGTTATAGAACTCCAAATTGGATGAATCCAGTGCCATTAGAAAGATATGACATAGATCTAAAATTTTCTCTGAGGGAACGGAAGCCAATTCTTGCTCTAAGACCCTTGATAAATTTAAAAACCGAATGTCTCTGTTTGGGTCGGGTTACTGGAACAGTATAGATTGTTTAGCTCATATCTGAAGTTATAGATGTCCAATTGACCTGAAATTTGTCCCATTTGAAAGTTAACATCCTAAGGAACAATTATTTTGAGAAATTTTTTGCCTAAAAATGTCTCTAAATATATGTAAAATGTCTCTGTTCCATTTTTACCCTTTTTTAGTATCTTACACAGTGAGAATGAATGCCTTACCACCGTGGGACCTTAACCTTAACCCAAAAAGGTACTTTTACCTACCCAAATCAAATCCGAACTTCCCCAGAAGTCTTTACCACTTATCCACCTCATGTCTAACATTAAAATGGGTATATGAATGTCTTTCCAATTGAATTACATGTAAATGATGTTATGATATAAGAATTTATGGGTGAGATTATGTTTACATGACTTGTAGATGAATAAAAGTTTATATGCATGTGGATGTGTTCTTAATAGATTATATGATTATCGATGTGGTATTGAGCATGTTAAACTAAATGCGAAATGTGGTACATATATATTTACTCATGAACTTTCTCTAAAAATAATATGCCATGCTTAAATGTAAATTGCATCATTGCATGATTAAGTTTATGCATTGTTAATCATTGGCATAATAATATTTGTATATCTAGCTCTGATATGTTTTACAATATTGAATAGTGCTAAATTATGTTGATTGAACTATATTGTATGCTTCGTAACATGAATTGTATGATGCATAGCTCACCTTACAAACTTGTTTATGTCTCTACTTTACTCTGGATTACACATGATGAACTATATGTTGTGTATGAAACATGATTCCGGTTATACGTGACCTGCTAGAGACAAGTCAGTGGATAGTTAGGCATGCCTAATAGAGTCTCTTAGCTGCAGCCCTCAGTTCTGTTTGGACCCTGATCAGGTCCCCCGTTTGGTTCCTCGTGAACCTTTTTATTATGTTTGGATCTTATTTAAGGTCCTCCCTTTAAATGTTTTGTAAATATTAAAGTAAAATGGTTTTCGATTCATACCCGTAAGGTATCGCTATGCGTCGATTCGTGCCCGTAAGGCATCGCTATGTGTCGATTCGTGCCCGTAAGGCATCGCTATGCGTCAATTCGTACCCGTAAGGTATCGCTATGCGTATACTCGTTATCCACTATTTTGAGTCAGCAGGTTTTCTATTTGTTTTGTCTGATATAAGTAAAAGAATGTGATATCTGAATGTGTAAAGCTTCAGTTATGTGAATCAGTTAATTGTCCGAACGTGATCATGAATCTCTGAATGGGCTGAATGTGACTCAAGTATGTATTTTGTATGCGATTACCCGTATATACCGTGTAGACACCGGGTCCCGAGGCGGTCCAAGATCAGAATTACCCGATGATGAAACAAAAGACCGACTTTCGGCAAGAAAAGTGAGAATCGACCGTTCCCTTGTTAAGATTGTGTTTTTTCGAAAAATAATTTTAAAATATATATTTTAGGGATTAAAATTTAAAATGGGAAAAAATATTAATATTGTGTCAAAATTCAAAATTAAAAATAATAAAAAAAAAAAAAAAAAATTTATCGCGAGTGCCACTGCGGCAGCGCGGGGCCGCCTGCGAGGCAGACCGCCCCAGCGCGCAAGGGCGCCTGCGCGCGAGGCGGGGCGCTCCGCGCGACCCCCCCCCCTGCGCGCAGGGGCGGACGCCTCGCCCGACCCCCCTGCGCGCGAGGCGGGGCGCTCCTCGCGCCCCCCTGCGCGCAGGGGCAGGCGCTCCGCGCGACCCCCCCCCTGCGCGCAGGGGCGGGCGCTCCGCGCGACCCCCCTGCGCGCGAGGCGGGGCGCTCCGCGCGCCCCCCACTGCGCGCAGGGGCGGGCGCTCCGCGCGCCCCCCCCTGCGCGCGAGGCATGCTGCCTCGCGCGACCCCCCTGCGCGCAGGGGCGGGCGCTCCGCGCGCCCCCCCCTGCGCGCGAGGCCTGCTGCCTCGCGCGCCCCCCCCTGCGCGCGAGGCCTGCTGCCTCGCGCGCCCCCCCCTGCGCGCGAGGCAGCTGCCTCGCGCGACCTGCCTGCGCGAGGCAGGCTGCGCGCAGCAGCCTGCCGCGCGCGGTGCCAAGGCACCACGCGCAGGCTGCCGCGCGCCCTTGGCTCCTCCGCGCGACCTGTTTCGCCTGTCCGTTTTTTTCGCTGTTTTCAGTCTGATTTTCTGATTTTTTCAGTTTTCATTGTTTCACCATTTTATGTTATTTTAGATTAACTAAAAAGGAAAGTTTTTTGTCCCTTGCCATTTTTGGCCAAGACAGGATTAAATGGGGATTTTCCCCTTCATTTTTGGAGGAGGGAGGGATTAATTCAAGATTTTTCTTAGTTTTTCTCTCTAGCCTTTCTACTTTCCAGGAGGTTTTTTTTATTTCTTAAAAATTCTTCAAAAATCCTTGAAGTTTTGGTCTTCTCAAACTTGAATTTCTAGGTGTTCCTTCAGGGAAGATACCTCTTTTTTGGATTTTTTTTGAGCTAGAAAAATCAATTTTCTCTGCTCAAATCTTCCTTCAAAAATATTCACTTCAAAATATATTTTTCAAAAAATTTATTTAGAACTCATATTTCTCTTTGAATATTATTATCATCAAAAAAGAAAAATCCGACAAGGAAAACGATCGAGACATCCTATTTCCGATCTCAAAAATTCTGAGGGTAAACATTTTTGGACCCGTTCTCCTTCATTTATTGTATAGTATTTATTGTTGCTAACATCACTTTTGCTATTAGTATTCTTATTACTCGTTTCTAGTAATTTAATGTGTAAATAGCACTGTTAATGCATCATTTAGTTGCAATGCTTTAGTTTCTTTATGCTCATCCTCCATTATTATTAGTTGGTTAATGTAAATATTGTTAAGTTGTGTCGTTTCCCTATTTTCATATATTGTTGTCATCCTTCTTTTATTAAGACTTGCATTATTGCCATCCCATAAGCTATTATTATTATTATTATTATTATTATTATTCTTATTATTATTAAGGTTATTTGAGCCATTGCCACACTCATTGTGTTGTTATTATTATCATTATTATTATTATTGTTATTACTATCATTATTATTATTATTATTATTATTTAATTCTCTATTTTACTATCATTGTTATTTATTTATTTACTAGTATTATTTTCATTGTTATTATCATTTAATATTTCGTATTATTTTTATTATTATTATTGTTGCCATTATTTGTTTCATTCATCATTATTGTTATCCCTGTTAATGATTTGATTTATTTTATCGCATTGCTATCATTGTCGTTATAATTATATTTTGCATTTGCTTGATTAATTCACTTTGAATATTTACTAATATTTTGATGTTAATTTTTGTATGAGTTCTAATTTGAGTCGGGCCTTGTGAGCGCCGCGCGACTCCCCGGATGGGTCGCGACGCGTGGAGGGTCACATCGGTTCGGTGAGATCTCTCTAATTTTCTATCCTTTTGTTGTGTTTACTTGTAAATAATTATTTTATTTATGCACGCGTGCGATAAAAAATCACAAAAATATTTTTATAATTAAATTACAATTTTCACTAATAAAATCGGGACCAACGTCCCTTATTTTAGCCCAATAATAAAATCATCATAATTAAAACGAAGAGTCAATTTTCAGTAAAATGGGATCACTCATCCCGGTTTTTCAATTCAAGCAATCAAAAATGACTTTTCGAACCCTCTTCAAATTAATACGAATGAACCAATGTTCCTGAATTTCGAACAAGTGCGAGGGAGCCAATGCTCCCTAAATAATGTCCCGATTCATGAATGTCCTTTCATTTCATTTTTGGGTGAGTGTTCAAAGTTATTTTCTTTCATTTTGGGCCCTTGTAATTAATTTTGGGGCAACCTTATTTATTTTTGGGGTTGTATTCCGCCCCCATTTGTATTCTTAATTTCCTTTTATTGGGGTTATATTCCGCCCCTATTTCTCTTGTAATTGAGTGCTTGGGTGTTTACCGCTTTCTTTATTTACTTTGCTTATCGCTTTTATTTTCCTTACGTGCTTTCAATGCGCTATCTAATTTAAAATGCATCAATCGCGTGAGATGAGAGATATAATCTTAAGAAGTTAAAAATCCATTTATAATTAACCAAAGCATAAATAAGAGGGAAGTTCCGGACACCATAACTCTGGTTTAGACCGTTAGAGGTGAGAAACCTTTTCCTAATTTCTTGCAAATTGGGTGGCGACTCCAAATACCTCAAAAGGTGCCTTTAGGCGTTAATAGGCTAGGTTATCCTCCCCAATGTTCTATTGGGAGGGATACACCGATGATGCCTCATGGCGCCCATGATCAAGAGACGCGAACCTTTCATACCTCGAATCCTAAAGCGGATTCAAAGCGAGGGCCCTTGCTGGGTTGTATCGGGTTCGGCGCGCGTCACAGTGGCGACTCCACTGGGGACGTTAGTGTTTGAGACTTCACTCCGAAAGTGCTTTGGTTAAAGTATAATTGGGTTTTTAAAACTTAAAATTCTATCTCTCGCCAAAATTGCATCATATCATTTTAGAGCCTTAGACTTACGCTAGTTGGTCCCCATCTTGCCTCGGTGCATTCCCGAAGCACGACCCTACTTTCACTCATTGTAGGGAAGTGTTAAGGATAATCACCAGCCCAAGCCTTGTACCTTTTGGTATATCAAAATGGAAACCCAATCGGTCGTTATGCTCGTGATGAGCTAGACCCGTTGGCGCGAACCATGCTTGGGTAGCCTAAAGAAAATCACCCTGACTAAAGCTCATCTAATGGCAAATAGAAACTTCTACTAAGTGGTATGCTCCTTAATATAATGCTTGTGACATGGGCCGTCACGCATTAAACAAAATCAAGCAAGTTAAGTGGTCTTTTGTCAAAGTCTTTCATGCCCCGGTGAGCCCACCTTAACTTGATTGAATTGTCCAAATACGTAATGGCCAAAACTCATGTGCGTGTACATTAGACTAGAGTTGTTATGCTGCCGGCTTTTCGCCGTGCACTTCGCGCGTTCATAGGGTCCCCTGTTGACCCATGGACTAAGCCCACCTAGGAGAGAGACCACATTGCCCCGTGTGCGGGAGGAATAAGGTTGGAAGGGTTTGTTTGCTTGCATGTGATTGTGGATGCTGCATCAACACGACCATGCATTCTTAATGCCATCCATGCATCATGCTAACGAATTGGGTTTTTTCAGCCATCATAGATCCATTTGAGTGGTCCAGAGATCCTAGCGGGAGGTTGGTCAGAAATCAAGTAGTTGAGCAGTCAAGTCTGGCATCAACTTCGGGTTCAGATTGGGATAGAAACTCAGACTCTTATTCAGAACAATCCTCCGGATCAGTAATGGCAGAATTACCGCAAGATTTGGGTGCTGTAACAACACAAGACTTGGACAAAAGGTTCGAAGACTTTGAAAGGAAAATGCTTGCTATGATGGGGAACTTTGTCGCCCAAATGACACCACACGCTGGACAGCCATCTGGAGCTCCAACTGTGGACCCGGTCGAAACACCTGTTGTGGAGACCACCATACCAACCACTGCTGTGCCACAGCCAATTACCGAGCCTAGAGTGGCGGCACCAGTTGAGCAACAGAGGGTAAGGATCCCAGACCCGAGGGATGATTTCTTGGGGGAAGAGGAAGATGAGCCAGTAGTCCCTCAAGCTGTGAAGTGCAAAGTTCCTAAGTTAGAGGATGATGTGATGCGGAAGATGGAGGAAAGAATGGAGGCCATCGCACGAATGGTGTCGGTCGGAAAGGGGGTCATCCCCGAAGATGTAGACTTGGGTGAGGAGGAGCTGCTGCCTCAGAGATTTAAGATGCCAGATTTACCAAAGTTTGATGGCACGTCTGATCCTTCAGCCCATCTCAAGCAGTATGCCTTAATCATGAAGGGCACAGGTCTTACCAAGAAGCAAAAGGTAGAATACTTCTGCCTTAGTTTGACAGGGTCAGCGGTTGATTGGTACCATGGCTTAGACAGGAGGTCAAAGGAAGATTGGGATCTGCTTACAAGTGAGTTCATGAGGCAGTACGACTGCAGCACCCGCATGGAAGTGACGTTGAAAGACCTAGAGCTCCTGCAACAAAAGTCTAGTGAATCTTTCCATGACTACCTTACGCGGTGGAGGAATCGCGTTATGGAAATGAAGAGGAAGCCCGACACGTCGGATCAAATCAGACTGTTTATCAAAAATGCGAGCCCATACTTGAGGGAGGGGCTTAAGATGAAAGGGCTCAAGGATTGGGAATCCTTAAAAGACATAGCAATCGAGGCTGAAGCGGAATACTTGGCAAAGAAAGCAAATAATGACAGTTTTGCTCGGAAGAACTTCGGGACCCAAGGGGGAAATAGGTCTGGTGGCGCCGGAAGCAGCAGTAATAGAGTGGGCAGAACAGCGGAAGTTTCAGCCACTGATGTAAACCAGAGACACTATTCAAATTTGGGAAAACCTTTATCTTGGGTTCTCGAAAGATTGACAAAAGAGGGAAAGCTTCAGCCATTGCCAGCCAGACAAGCTAAGACTTATGGCCAGCCAAATCATAGGGGGGATCAATACTGTGCTTTCCACCAGCACACCGGTCACCTCACTGACTCCTGCAGAACTTTAAGGGATCGGGTCCAAGATCTCATTGACAGTAAGCAGATCTCCGACCCTGAAAAGAGGGAAAAGAAGAAGAATACCGGGTATAACGCCGTTCCTCCCCCAGTCTTTATGATAGGATCAAGCTTGCCCGAATGGTATGTGTTGAGGGACCTCTACGGCAATGACTACGTGGCTATCGTCCGCCCCGAACAGGGAGTCAATAGGGAGAGACCCCAGGTCAATATGATAGAATGTTGGGACACGACCAGTGAAAGTGAGATTGAAGAAGCCGATGGGCCAGAGGGTCTATGGAGTTCTGGGGGTGAAGAAGAAGTGCAAGAAGTGCAAGCAGTGACCCGCAGTGGGAGAGTGGTGCCAGAGGTTGAGAGACAGCAGGATCCAGTGCCTCCGAGTGAAGAGCAAGAAACAGAAGAGAACCAAATTCTAAAGCAGTTAAAGAAGACGACTGCGCAAATATCCATCTGGGACTTGTTAAGGCAATCCCCGAGCCATAGGCAGAAGTTGGTTGAAGCCTTGTGTGAATCGACAGTCGCCACCACCATCTCACCAACCGAATTGTTGGGCCTTGTGAAAGGAGGATCGGAGGAGAACATAGTTTACACTGATGCCGACTTGCCGATCGAGGGTCGTAATCACAATCGCCCCCTGTATATCCGAGCTCAGATCAATGGTAAACACACGGCCTGTGTCATGGTGGATGATGGGTCCTCCATTAATGTGTGCCCACTGGTGGCGCTACCTTCACTTGGACTGAATGAGAGCATGTTGAGTGAATCTGATCTGACTATCACTGCTTATGACAACTCGAGAAGGCAAGCTGCTGGGACTTTTAAAGCTCAAGTCAAGACCGGTCCAGTTGAGATAGAGGCTGAGTTTGTTGTCCTGCCAATACCGGCTAACTTTGCAGTGCTACTTGGAAGACCTTGGTTTCACAAGTTGGGAGGGGTTCCATCTACGCTCCACCAAATGATTAAGATTCCCCATGAAGGCCAGATTGTAACAATTAAAGCAGCTAGTGATAATCAAGTGTCAGTGCTCGGAATTTCCAATCAACCCTTCAGTGGTTTCCACGTGGCTATGGTGAATGAGGAAGATGAGTCGGTGGTAAGCCCTCAAGTTGTCAATATGATGAAGAAGATGAGCTTTCTCCCCGGGGCTGGTTTGGGTAAGAGCTCACAAGGGATTCAAGAGCCCGTCGCCACAAGGGGGCAAAAGGATAGGCGAGGTTTGGGCTACGCTGCTGATGCCAAGAAGAGCAAACCCGAGAAGAAGCCTGCGGAAGTGCCGCACATTTTGGAGACTTTTGTACCGGCTGCATCGGCATGCGCCTACTGTGGGGAGGCAGAGCCTTAGTGGATTAGTGGCAAGATCACCCCAGGTTTTGAAATTTTCAATGATGTGTTTGACTGGTCCGAGGGAATGGTCAAGGCGGTGGAAGCCTTCTGGGATGAGGAAATCTTCAATCAGAGTCTAGCATGGGATCGAGAGGTTCCCGAGGAGATTGTCACTGAAAGTCTGTTGGCCACCCAGGTGAAGGGCAAGGAGAAAGTAGAAGATGAAGAGGCAGCACCAGAGCTGAAGAGTCTGAATACAACTGAGGTTCAAGATGAGGGGCCGTCCGCTTCAGCACCAGCACCAGTGGGAGATGATAATGATAGCTTTGCTGATGTACTTTTTATTCCCGAACTATTTGACAATTCTGTCTGTAATTCTGAGTACTTTAATAATATGAATGACTTTGCTTACTTGTGCGATGTTTCTCATGATTTCATTATGCATGATCACGAGCATGAATCATTTATATTTGACATTAACTCAACCAATACCACCTCATTTAATCTCGGGACTTTGGAAAATCCAAAGGAAATCTTGATAGCATCCGATGTAACTCTTGAGGAAAGGATAAAATTTGAGAGAATTTTGAAAAAATATGAAAGAGTCTTCGCCTGGACCTATGAGGATATGCCAGGGATTGATCGGGCAGTTGCCGAACACATCATTCCGACCTACCCAGAGTGCAAGCCGGTCAAGCAGAAGCTCAGGAGGTTGAGACCAGAATGGACAGAAAAGGTAAAGGAAGAGGTGCACAAGCAGATCGAAGCCAAGTTCCTAGTAGAGGTCCAATACCCCACATGGTTAGCCAATGTTGTCCCCGTAGCCAAGAAGGATGGGAGAGTCCGAGTATGTGTTGACTACCGAGACCTGAATAAAGCCTGCCCAAAAGATGACTTTCCCCTACCCCATATTGATGTACTAGTGGATAGCGCGGCCGCTTGTATGATGTACAGCTTTGTGGATGGGTATGCGGGATACAACCAAATCCTTAACAAGATTGTGGATCGAATCAAGACAGCTTTCATCACAGAATGGGGGACGTTCGCCTACCGAGTAATGCCTTTTGGGTTGAAGAATGCCAGAGCGACGTACCAAAGGATGGCTACCAAGATCTTGGATGACTTGATCCACAAGGAAGTCAAAGTGTATGTCGATGATATGATGATCAAGTCAGCAACTCGAGAAGGACATTTCAAGGCCTTGGAAAAGTTCTTTCAGAGGATCGACAAGTATAATCTTCGCCTCAATCCTAAGAAATGCATTTTCGGAGTCACCTCGGGTAAGCTATTAGGCCATGTGGTAAGCCAAAGGGGAATAGAAGTGGACCCTGATAAAATCAAGGCAATCAGAGAAATGCCGGCGCCCCAAAAGGAAAAGGAAGTTCGGAGTTTTCTGGGCAAATTGCAGTACATCAGTAGGTTCATTTCCAAGCTCGCTTCAGTGTGCGAACCAATTTTTAAGCTCCTCAGGAAGAATCAGCCAGTCAGGTGGAACGACGACTGCCAAAAGGCTTTTGATGTCATTAAGGATTACCTCCAGAATCCCCCAGTGCTACGACCGCCACGGCCTGTTAAACCTTTGATTCTTTACCTAGCAATAGAAGAAAATTCTGTAGGAGCCATGATGGCCCAAGAGGATGAATTCGGGGTCGAATTTGCGGTTTACTACCTCAGCAAGAAATTCCTCCCTTATGAAGCCAAGTATGTTGAAGTGGAGAAGATTTGCCTGGCAGTAATCTGGGCATCCAAGAAACTGAGGCATTACTTTCATTCCTACAAAGTGCAGGCGGTTGCCAAGCAAAATCCCCTCCGATACCTGCAACAGGCACCCTCTTTACTAGGGAAAATGGGAAGATGGTTGATATTGCTACAAGAATTTGACGTGGAATACATTACTAGAAAGACCATTAAAGGTCGAGCAGTGGCCGAGTTTCTTGCTGACCATCCAATTGAAGGAGACCAGCTATTGTACGAATTCCCCGACGAAAACGTGGTAGCCATCACCGTGCAGAAGTGGGAGATGTATTTTGATGGGGCAGTAAATAGCAAGGGAGCCGGAACAGGAGTGATTCTAGTAACCCCAGACGGAGAGAAGCTTCCATTAGCCAAGAAACTAAGGTACAGAGCCACCAATAATGAAGCAGAGTATGAAGCCTGCATCTTTGGGTTAGAAGCGCTCTCAGCCGTGGGGGCGAAAACAGTAGAGGTCTTCGGGGACTCGTACTTAGTAATCCGCCAAATCAGGGGTGAATGGACCGTTAAGGAAGAGCGGCTGTTGCCATATGTGAGATGTTTAAAAGAACTTAGTGGCCGGTTTGAAATTTGCACTTTTAACTACGTGCCCCGAGATGAGAACCAATTGGCAGACGCCCTAGCTACCTTAGTATCCATGTGGGATAACCCGGAAGGAATAGTTATGAAGCCTGTGCTCATTTCCAGTTCGAGCAAGCCATACTTTGAGACCGAACAAGTCGGGGATATTGAAACTACAGACGGAAAGCCATGGTACTATGATGTCCAGAATTATTTGGAAGGGTCGATATTCCCAGAAGAGGCCACTGAAAAAGATCAGAGGATGATTCGCAAGCTGTCCACTCAGTTCATCAGTGTAGACGGTGTACTGTACAAGAGACAAGCCGATGGCATACAACTAAGATGTTTAGATGAGAAAGAGGCCAAAAGGGTTATGGAAAAAACTCATGCAGGGGTCTGTGGGGCCCATATGAATGGTCTAGCCCTTGCAAAGAAAATAATGCGGCAAGGTTTCTTCTGGCTAACAATGGATACAGATTGCTCTAAGTATGTGAAAGAGTGCCAATTGTGCCAACAATATGCCAATTTGAGACACCTGCCCGTGTCGGAATTGTGCAACCTGACGTCTCCGTGGCCATTTGCAGCATGGGGGATTGACATTATAGGAGAAATACACCCGACAGCCTCTAATGGGCACAGGTTTATCGTAGTCGCCATTGATTACTTCACTAAGTGGGTTGAGGCTGAATCCTTCAAGAAAATAGGCGCCCGGGAAATGGCCAGGTTCATCGAGCGACACCTGATTTGTAGGTATGGGCTCCCGCATCACATCGTATCAGACAATGGGGTACAATTCCAAGCCGAGACTAAACAGATGCTCAAGAGATACGGCGTTCAGCACCATAAGTCTTCTCCATACCGACCACAGGCTAATGGAGCAGTCGAGGCGGCTAATAAGAATATTAAGAGGATACTAGCTAAAATGGTGCAAACCTATAAAGACTGGGCAGAGAAATTGCCATTTGCACTTTGGGGCTACAGGACCACTGCCAGAACATCTACAGGGGCTACCCCTTTCTCCTTGGTTTACGGGACAGAAGCAGTCCTACCAGTGGAAATAGAACTCCAATCGCTGAGGGTGGTAACAGAAGCTCAGATACCAGAAGCCGAATGGGCACAGCAGCGGCTGCTGCAGTTGAATCTATTGGATGAGGATAGGATGCGGGCATACTACCACACCCAGATCTACCAGAAAAGACTAGCCCGCTCATTTGGGAAGAAAGTAAGAAAGCACCCATTGAAGGAAGGAGACCTAGTCTTCAAACAGATGAGGCCGGGGGTTCCGGACTTTCGAGGCAAGTTTAGGCCAACATGGGAAGGACCCTTCATTCTGAAGAAGCTTTTGTCTAAAGGGGCCGCAATTCTGACAGATAGCGATGGAAACGAGTTCAGAGAGCCGGTCAACGTCGACAGATTGAAAAGGTTCCATGGCTAAGGGCTAGGGAAAAATGCAAAATAAAATAAGACAAAAGAAAAAAGAGAAAATGTTCAATCAAGAAAACCCGAGAGGGCTGATTGATAACAGGAGTTGTGATGCTTTTGAGATCTATCTCGAGATTAGATGTGGTCTGGTATCTTGGGGCCTAATGTCAAATGATGATAATGTGTAATGAAATCGCACGAGAAACGTGCACATGTATGCAATTATGCACTCAGAGAAGTTCTTTTATCCAATGAATGTCCATAGTTCTTTTTAGACGAGTAATATGTCACTGCTGTCACTTCCCATTCGAATGAGCACAATTTATCCGTGCAACCGACAGAAATTTAAAAAAATAATAATAATAATAATAATAATAATTAAAAAAAAAAGGGCCGTTAGAGATGAAAACCGTGACTGGCGCTCTAAGCAAAAGTTAGGCCAAAGGGCAGGGTGAAAACCTGGCAACAGGCAGTCTGCCCTACAAAAAAATGAAATAAATAAAAGCCGCTGGATTGGGTTGGGTCCATTCCAGGCAGAAAATAAGGCACAGGGTTATGTGAAAATCCGACAAGGACGCATCTCCCGCTAAGAAAAGCTAGTGTGAAAATCCACAAGGGACGCACTACCTTCAAGACAATGACGCTTGGAGTGATAAGGCGGCATTACCTTGGGCAACCCCTTTCAAGCAAAGACACACATCAGGCAAACCTCCCTGAAAAATTATGAGTCAGAGCCCCTGAATCAGGACAGCGCCCTCCGGCACTTGGGGGCATAATCGACCAGACGAAGCCACGAGTCGTTTCAACGAGAGTTATCGCACCTCGACTACTGGGCCACTCAGATAAACGGTGTCACCTGCATTCCGCATGACATATGCATATGCACGTGCATAACTTACCTTTGCATACAAATCTCTTTTGTTTTCGCAGGAAAGTCTGGCGCCTTCACACACCGACAAGCTGGTGTTTATCAGTCGCTCAGCCGTGGTTTCACACACCGACAAGCTGGTGTTCTATCAATCGCGTTCTACAAAGTCTGGCGCCTTCACACACCGACAAGCTGGTGTTTATCAGTCGCTCAGCCGTGGTTTCACACACCGACAAGCTGGTGTTCTATCAATCACGTTCTCCAAAGTCTGGCGCCTTCACACACTGACAAGCTGGTGTTTATCAGTCGTTCAGCCGTGGTTTCACACACCGACAAGCTGGTGTTCTATCAATCACGTTCTCCAAAGTCTGGCGCCTTCACACACCGACAAGCTGGTGTTTATCAGTCGCTCAGCCGTGGTTTCACACACCGACAAGCTGGTGTTCTATCAATCGCGTTCTTCAAAGTCTGGCGCCTTCACACACCGACAAGCTGGTGTTTATCAGTCGCTCAGCCGTGGTTTCACACACCGACAAGCTGGTGTTCTATCAATCGCGTTCTTCAAAGTCTGGCGCCTTCACACACCGACAAGCTGGTGTTTATCAGTCATTCAGCTGTGGTTTCACACACCGACAAGCTGGTGTTCTATCAATCGCGTTCTACAAAGTCTGGCGCCTTCACACACCGACAAGCTGGTGTTTATCAGTCGCTCAGCCATGGTTTCACACGCCGACAAGCTGGTGTTCTATCAATCGCGTTCTACAAAGTCTGGCGCCTTCACACACCGACAAGCTGGTGTTTATCAGTCGCTCAGCCATTGGTCTCACGTCGACAAGCTGACGTTCCTCAATCATGTGACCGGAGTAGTCCTATGATGCCGACAAGCTGGCAATGTCACGTTCGGAAAGCGACCGCCTCAGGTACGCATCTCCTCCCTTCTTTTCTGAATTTTGGTTCACTTAGGCGCCTGCGTTCTAAGTTCCCCAAAATTGGGGGCAACTGTAGACACCGGGTCCCGAGGCGGTCCAAGATCAGAATTACCCGATGATGAAACAAAAGACCGACTTTCGGCAAGAAAAGTGAGAATCGACCGTTCCCTTGTCAAGATTGTGTTTTTTCGAAAAATAATTTTAAAATATATATTTTAGGGATTAAAATTTAAAATGGGAAAAAATATTAATATTGTGTCAAAATTCAAAATTAAAAATAAAAAAAAAAAAAAAAAAAAATTTATCACGAGTGCCATTGCGGCAGCGCGGGGCCGCCTGCGCGGCAGGCTGCCCTAGCGCGCAGGGGCGCCTGCGAGGCAGGCCGCCCCAGCGCGCAGGGGCGCCTGCGCGCGAGGCGGGGCGCTCCGCGCACCCCCCCTGCGCGCAGGGGCGGGCGCTCCGCGCGACCCCCCTGCGCGCGAGGCAGGGCGCTCCGCGCGACCCCCCCCTGCGCGCAGGGGCGGGCGCCTCGCGCGACCCCCCTGCGCGCGAGGCGGGGCGCTCCGCGCGCCCCCCTGCGCGCAGGGGCAGGCGCTCCGCGCGACCCCCCCCTGCGCGCAGGGGCGGGCGCTCCGCGCGACCCGCGGGCGCTCCGCGCGCCCCCCTGCGCGCGAGGCATGCTGCCTCGCGCGACCCCCCTGCGCGCGAGGCAGCTGCCTCGCGCGACCTGCCTGCGCGAGGCAGGCTGCGCGCAGCAGCCTGCCGCGCGCGGTGCCAAGGCACCACGCGCAGGCTGCCGCGCGCCCTTGGCTCCTCCGCGCGACCTGTTTCGCCTGTCCGTTTTTTTCGCTGTTTTCAGTCTGATTTTCTGATTTTTTCAGTTTTCATTGTTTCACCATTTTATGTTATTTTAGATTAACTAAAAAGGAAAGTTTTTTGTCCCTTGCCATTTTTGGCCAAGACAGGATTAAATGGGGATTTTCCCCTTCATTTTTGGAGGAGGGAGGGATTAATTCAAGATTTTTCTTAGTTTTTCTCTCTAGCCTTTCTACTTTCCAGGAGGTTTTTTTTATTTCTTAAAAATTCTTCAAAAATCCTTGAAGTTTTGGTCTTCTCAAACTTGAATTTCTAGGTGTTCCTTCAGGGAAGATACCTCTTTTTGGATTTTTTTTGAGCTAGAAAAATCAATTTTCTCTGCTCAAATCTTCCTTCAAAAATATTCACTTCAAAATATATTTTTCAAAAAATTTATTTAGAACTCATATTTCTCTTTGAATATTATTATCATCAAAAAAGAAAAATCCGACAAGGAAAACGATCGAGACATCCTATTTCCGATCTCAAAAATTCTGAGGGTAAACATTTTTGGACCCGTTCTCCTTCATTTATTGTATAGTATTTATTGTTGCTAACATCACTTTTGCTATTAGTATTCTTATTACTCGTTTCTAGTAATTTAATGTGTAAATAGCACTGTTAATGCATCATTTAGTTGCAATGCTTTAGTTTCTTTATGCTCATCCTCCATTATTATTAGTTGGTTAATGTAAATATTGTTAAGTTGTGTCGTTTCCCTATTTTCATATATTGTTGTCATCCTTCTTTTATTAAGACTTGCATTATTGCCATCCCATAAGCTATTATTATTATTATTATTATTATTATTATTCTTATTATTATTAAGGTTATTTGAGCCATTGCCACACTCATTGTGTTGTTATTATTATCATTATTATTATTATTGTTATTACTATCATTATTATTATTATTATTATTATTTAATTCTCTATTTTACTATCATTGTTATTTATTTATTTACTAGTATTATTTTCATTGTTATTATCATTTAATATTTCGTATTATTTTTATTATTATTATTGTTGCCATTATTTGTTTCATTCATCATTATTGTTATCCCTGTTAATGATTTGATTTATTTTATCGCATTGCTATCATTGTCGTTATAATTATATTTTGCATTTGCTTGATTAATTCACTTTGAATATTTACTAATATTTTGATGTTAATTTTTGTATGAGTTCTAATTTGAGTCGGGCCTTGTGAGCGCCGCGCGACTCCCCGGATGGGTCACGACGCGTGGAGGGTCACATCGGTTCGGTGAGATCTCTCTAATTCTCTATCCTTTTGTTGTGTTTACTTGTAAATAATTATTTTATTTATGCACGCGTGCGATAAAAAATCACAAAAATATTTCTATAATTAAATTACAATTTTCACTAATAAAATCGGGACCAACGTCCCTTATTTTAGCCCAATAATAAAATCATCATAATTAAAACGAAGAGTCAATTTTCAGTAAAATGGGATCACTCATCCCGGTTTTTCAATTCAAGCAATCAAAAATGACTCTTCGAACCCTCTTCAAATTAATACGAAGGAACCAATGTTCCTGAATTTCGAACAAGTGCGAGGGAGCCAATGCTCCCTAAATAATGTCCCGATTTATGAATGTCCTTTCATTTCATTTTTGGGTGAGTGTTCAAAGTTATTTTCTTTCATTTTGGGCCCTTGTAATTAATTTTGGGGCAACCTTATTTATTTTTGGGGTTGTATTCCGCCCCCATTTGTATTCTTAATTTCCTTTTATTGGGGTTGTATTCCGCCCCTATTTCTCTTGTAATTGAGTGCTTGGGTGTTTACCGCTTTCTTTATTTACTTTGCTTATCGCTTTTATTTTCCTTACGTGCTTTCAATGCGCTATCTAATTTAAAATGCATCAATCGCGTGAGATGAGAGATATAATCTTAAGAAGTTAAAAATCCATTTATAATTAACCAAAGCATAAATAAGAGGGAAGTTCCGGACACCATAACTCTGGTTTAGACCGTTAGAGGTGAGAAACCTTTTCCTAATTTCTTGCAAATTGGGTGGCGACTCCAAATACCTCAAAAGGTGCCTTTAGGCGTCAATAGGCTAGGTTATCCTCCCCAATGTTCTATTGGGAGGGATACACCGATGATGCCTCATGGCGCCCATGATCAAGAGACGCGAACCTTTCATACCTCGAATCCTAAAGCGGATTCAAAGCGAGGGCCCTTGCTGGGTTGTATCGGGTTCGGCGCGCGTCACATACCGTATTTGTGAATGTGTTTGAATTCGATCAGTTATGCTTATAAGCATGCGAATTAATATGTATAAATACTCTGGCTTGAATTATTGAATTCTATGGGTAAATATGTGAATTGGTATATGTATTATTGTGATGCAACTCATGTGAATTGGCTTTTATTGAGTGCCTAGATATTCTGGTATGATAATTGCATGTTTAAAGGTTTGTGTTTATGCATGGTGCAGTTCTGACATCTGATACCTCGATAAGTATATGCATGTGGGATTGTAAGTATTTTTGCATGATAATATCTGTATCTTATATGATATTCTATCTGCTTTGAATTACTTAATATGATTATAGAATGTGGTAACCGTATGTATGTGACAGTGAGATGAACAATCAGGTAATGTATATATATACGTATGTGGATGTGAGCTTTTGAATTCATGGCTTTTATATACAAGCATGTATATCTATCTGCTATGATTATTCGCATATGCCATTTGTGTATGTGACTTGCCTTGGCGACCATTGTGAATTGCCGTCCATCTCGCTTGTGTGTTCTCCCCACTAAGCGTTATCGCTTAGCACAGGCTCTTTTCCCATGCAGGTGGCAGGTTAGATTCTGTTCGAGTCGCGCATCTGCAAGGTCGGCCACGTAGGAGTTAGAAGTTTTGTATTTTGTTACCAGCTTATATAATTTGGATTTTGTATTTCAGTAACATTTTGTATATGTATATATATAAAGATCTTGATGTAATATTTGGGCTATGTAAGTGTTTTCAAGTATTGACGTTTTGGATTAGTTTTTGTACCTTTTCTGCCTAATGAATGCTTCCGCTGAAAGAATGCATGTTTGTATGAGAGTATGCCTCCGCTTAGTGCTTGTGTGTGTGTGCGAGATAATACATGATCAGCTTGTGCCCTCAAAAGTTTTTAATTCCCTCGTATTTCTGTATGCTTATGATGTGTGAATGTATGCTTCGTTCTGAGTAGCGCAACCGCCGGCGCCCTTTCAACGGGAGTATCGGATGGGGGTGTTACAAGTTGTGGTATCAGAGCCAGGTTTGGTGGTTCTGGTTCCCTTTGTTGGTTATGCGTCGTGTCTCTACATGTGAGTCAGTTTTGTGTCATGGCCAAAGCAGATGTCCTCGTTCTGTATGAGTAATAGAAATTGTCAGTTATTAACAAGTTAAGTTAAAGTTAGAACGTGTAGAGCTAATAGATCGCGATCTGTCTGTTTTAGATTGATGGTGGTTGGATGATATGGAAGTAGTGCACTATTAGTATTATAAGAAGTCTTGTTAAGGGATTTCTCCTAGTATGGTTGGAATTCTGATAAGAATTACCTATTTTAAGGGAATGCAGAGTAAGGACGTAGATGGTTTTGATTTGGAGATATTGGTGGCACTCTATGCATCTGTCAGCCATCTTAATTGAGATCATTTGAACATAAGCATATATCAGCATGGGGATGGGAAAATACATTGCCACTGCATAAATTGCATTTGCATCATTTTGCATACTTAAATCATTATCCATTCATTTCATTCACATCCCTTATTCGTATGTGATAATCATTCTGATTCAACTCAAATAAATGTGGCTGACAGGTTGTGCTTTGAGTGCATAATCGTATAATGGAGATGTTGAGAAATGTAAAGTGTAGGCAACCAGTAGTGTGGAAAGTGAATAAGTAATGGATGTGAAAGGATTAATTGCAGATTGAGTTAAGGAGTGGTGACTAAGAAAGTTAACAGGCAATGTGTTGAGTAAAGATGATAATTGATGGAATTGGGTAATTTGCGGTATTAGACATTATGGCGATAAGACTTTATGTGTATATGTGAGTATGCTAAATAAGAAGCCTTTGTGTTGGATCTCAACAATGATATGATGATAATCATGATACATGTTAGGGATTAAGTTGTAAAGATATTGAGTTGTGATACATGAGTCATATAGTGTATGAGACATGATAAGTTATGGGTAAAGTGTAAAAGTCATTTAATAGCAGAAAGCTAACGTATAAGTATATGAAAAAGGATTTTTGGAATTTGACGGAAGTGTTGTTAGCAAGGGGAAACAACAGGTATAATGGATATAGTTGAAGTATTAGAGGATTTGTGTAGCTATCGGTGAAGGTTAAATGATTTATGTGTGAAATTTTTGTGATTTGATTTTTAATGTGCAATTGAGTAATGAATATTCTGACGAACGTGTTTGATTCGGATATCAAAAAGTGATTTAAGAGTATAGCGATGGCAATAAGTGTAAGTAAGTGGGTAGTTTGAAAGTGAAGTATATGAGTTTGGTGATGGCATGGAATGTGGTGTTGGAAATTCTTCTCAGTGTAAGTGAATTTCGAGGATGAAATTCTTTTAGGAGGGAAGAGTTGTCACACCCCAAATCGGGCTTAGTCGGAATGTGCATGCTATGTCGGAATTATTGAGGGTATTTTAGTAATTTCAATCAGTATGTTTGGAGTTAAATGGTAATGTGTGCATGTAGAATTGGAGTATTAAGGATCTAATTGAAAAGATAAATAAAGTTCGAGTGAGGAAATAATTGTCTTAGGGAGTATAATGGAAGTTGCAAAGATTTAAGTGGGTTTTATTAGCATGTGGGTGCATGTAAGCTATTAGGGTGTGAATTAGTTGGGTTGCATTTGGATGTGGTGCTCACATGATAGTAGGATATAAGTGAGTGAGTTACATTGTGTGTACATGAGCATACCATAGTAGGGTGTTTTAGATTGGGAGTGTATTGTGTGTGTGTATTGCATTGTTGTTGGGTGTGAGTAATTGGTTTCCACCAATAAGAAAATGACAAGTGTTAGGGTTAGGAAAAGAAAAAAAGAAAATAAAGAAAAGAAGGGAAAGAGCAGAATTGTTGCTCTTCATTTTCCCGTAGTCCTCCTCTTCCTCATTTCCTTCTTCTTCCTTTCCCTTGTCCTAAGAATCCTAGTGTAGATCCAAGTCTTTGTTAGTGAAAATTAATCATCTCCTTGAGTATTGATTGGTAAGTTGCTGCATTTTGTTTCTTATTTTGTACATCTTCTTCTTCTCCCTACATTTTCTGGGTTTGGGTTTTTGAGTTAAGGTTTTGTGTTTGTTTGTTTTGATGGTTTGTTTGCTTAGTTGAGCCTCCTCGTGAACCAAAGGGCAAGGAGAAGGTTGGATCTAGTGGTGCACATTAGATTTGAAGCAAGAATTTCAGGTTTGGGAGCTGTGTGATACATGATTGATTTTGTTTGGTAATTTTTGTGTTAATCTAAGTGTTAATAATTCTTAATTGATGAATTGAATTTCTGATGTGTTAGTTTATGTGCTATGTGGATTTGAATTAAATTGGGTGAAGTGATCGTGCCAAATGAGTTGTTTGAAACACATAGAATTCCAAAGTGTAAATCTACCTAGGTGGGTCTGATTGACCTTCGGTCCTTGTTTTCACCATAAATCAATTTTTACAACTCCAAATTACATGATTATAGTTGAGTTAGAACCACAACATCCGTATCTAAAACTTTGTAGAAGTAACCATAATTTAATTCGGACTCTAACTATTTTAAAATCGCCCATTACAGTAGCAAAATTTGTCAGGTGGGTCTGTGGAGCAGGTTAGTGATATTTGAGTATATCTCCCCGATTTCAGCTCCAATTAATCTGAAATTTTGGCACTATAAAGATAACATCTTGAGGATTAATTTTTATGCAGACCATTTGGTCTGAAAGTGTCGTCTATTAGTTCAAAAATGCAAGTAGATTAAGCACCTGAATTCTGCCCCGTGCTGTGCTCTTAAGTCTGATGACATTTGGGACTGGTTGGAAAGCACAGCTGTGCTATTGGATAGGACACAGCTGTGTTTTGGCTTTTAGATCGATAATATACAGCAGAGCACAGATGTGCTTTTTATAAAGCACAGCTGTGTTTTAGTAAAATTTGTCCCTCTTCACCAATTCATCCTAGAATCGATCCTACACCTCCGAATTAGCCCCAAAGTGTCTAGAAACGCCTGAAAAATTTAATGTTACTTATTTTATAATTAGGTAATGAGGATATATAATTAAATTACACGTGAATTGAATAAATTCTTATCACAAAAAATTAATTAATATGATGATTAATCATGAATTAAACTATAAGCATAATTTGCTATATGAACAAATACTCATGACAAGAATTATATAACATATTTATATTTATTTATTAAGGCATTAAACCTAATATGATATTGTAATAAACCTAATTTCTCTTGGACCATGTATGTATATTGGATGATTTAGCATGAGTTTTGGATGTGTTAGATGGTTTTCATATAGCTCTTGTGTGTAAGGTATACTTATAGGAAAATTCTATTCAGTTTTCATCCGATCTCTGTGTATTATTTTTGTCATAAGTAGAGTTATAGACCTCCAAATTGGATGAATCCAGTGCCATTAGAAAGATATGACATAGATCTAAAATTTTCTCTGAGGGAACGGAAGCCAATTCTGGCTCTAAGACCCTTGATAAATTTAAAAACCGAATGTCTCTGTTTGGGTCGGGTTACTGGAAAAATATAGATTGTTTAGCTCATATCTGGAGTTATAGATGTCCAATTGACCTGAAATTTGTCCCATTTGAAAGTTAACATCCTAAGGAACAATTATTATGAGAGTTTTTTTGCCTAAAAATGTCTCTAAATATATGTAAAATGCCTCTGTTCCATTTTTACCCATTTTTAGTATCTTACACAATGAGACTGAATGCCTTACCACCGTGGGACCTTAACCTTCACACAAAAAGGTACTTTTACCTACCCAAATCAAATCCGAACTTCCCCGGAAGTGTTTACCACTTATCCACCTCATGTCTAACATTAAAATGGGTATATGAATGCCTTTCCAATTGAATTACATGTAAATGATGTTATGATATAAGAATTTATGGGTGAGATTTTGTTTACATGACTTGTAGATGAATAAAAGTTTATATGCATGTGGATGTGTTCTTAATAGATTATATGATTATCGATGTGGTATTGAGCATGTTAAACTAAATGCGAAATGTGGTACAGATATATTTACTCATGAACTTTCTCTAAAAATAATATGCCATGCTTAAATGTAAATTGCATCATTGCATGATTAAGTTTATGCATTGTTAATCATTGGCATAATAATATTTGTATATCTGGCTCTGATATGTTTTACAATATTGAATAGTGCTAAATTGTGTTGATTGAACTATATTGTATGCTTCGTAACATGAATTGTATGATGCATAGCTCACCTTACAAACTTGTTTATGTGTCTACTTTACTCTGGATTACACATGATGAACTATATGTTGTGTATGAAACATGATTCTGGTTATACGTGACCTGCTAGAGTCAAGTCAGTGGATAGTTAGGCATGCCTAATAGAGTCTCTTAGCTGCAGCCCTCAGTTCTGTTTGGACCCTGATCAGGTCCCCCGTTTGGTTCCTCGCGAACCTTTTTATTATGTTTGGATCTTATTTAAGGTCCCCCCTTTAAATGTTTTGTAAATATTAAAGTAAAATGGTTTTCGATTCATACCCGTAAGGTATCGCTATGCGTCGATTTGTGCTCGTAAGGCATCGCTATGCGTCGATTCGTGCCCGTAAGGCATCGCTATGCGTCGATTCGTACCCGTAAGGTATCGCTATGCGTATACTCGTTATCCACTATTTTGAGTCAGCAGGTTTTCTATTTGTTTTGTCTGATATAAGTAAAAGAATGTGATATCTGGATGTGTAAAGCTTCAGTTATGTGAATCAGTTAATTATCCGAACGTGATCATGAATCTCTGAATGGGCTGAATGTGACTCAAGTATGTATTTTGTATGCGATTACCCGTATATACCGTATTTTTGAATGTGTTTGAATTCGATCAGTTATGCTTATAAGCATGCGAATTAATATGTATAAATACTCTGGCTTGAATTATTGAATTCTATGGTTAAATATGTGAATTGGTATATGTATTATTGTGATGCAACTCATGTGAATTGGCTTTTATTGAGTGCCTAGATATTCTGGTATGATAATTGCATGTTTAAAGGTTTGTGTTTATGCATGGTGCAGTTCTGACATCTGATACCTCGATAAGTATATGCATGTGGGATTGTAAGTATTTCTGCATGATAATATCTGTATCTTATATGATATTCTATCTGCTTTGAATTACTTAATATGATTATAGAATGTGGTAACCGTATGTATGTGACAGTGAGATGAACAATCAGGTAATGTATATATATACGTATGTGGATGTGAGCTTTTGAATTCATGGCTTTTATATACAAGCATATATATCTATCTGCTATGATTATTCGCATATGCCATTTGTGTATGTGACTTGCCTTGGCGACCATTGTGAATGGCCGTCCATCTCGCTTGTGTGTTCTCCCCACTAAGCGTTATCGCTTAGCACGGGCTCTTTTCTCGTGCAGGTGGCAGGTTAGATTTTGTTCGAGTCGCGCATCTGCAAGGTCGGCCACGTAGGAGTTAGAAGTTTTGTATTTTGTTACCAGCTTATATAATTTGGATTTTGTATTTCAGTAACATTTTGTATATGTATATATATAAAGATCTTGATGTAATATTTGGGCTATGTAAATGTTTTCAAGTATTGACGTTTTGGATTAGTTTTTGTACCTTTTCTGCCTAATGAATGCTTCCGCTAAAAGAATGCATGTTTGTATGAGAGTATGCCTCCTCTTAGTGCTTGTGTGTGTGTGCGAGATAATACATGATCAGCTTGTGCCCTCAAAAGTTTTTAGTTCCCTCGTATTTCTGTATGCTTATGATGTGTGAATGTATGCTTTGTTCTGAGTAGCGCAACCGCCGGCGCCCTTTCAACGGGAGTGTCGGATGGGGGTGTTACACGAGCAATCCAAAGGGCGAGTCTGTCCTTACTAATCGACCGTCAGGACCTCTAACCCACTTGGAAGAATCTATGATGGCTGAAAATTTAAATTATTAGAATGATGCATGTATGACAATATACAATGCATGATCGTGAATTGTGCAGATGGTCCTTGGTGAGTGAAAGATTAATAAATTACAATGAAATGATGCAATGCATGAAAAAATTATATACATGATGGTATATGCACATGAAAAATAATATGTAGGCAAAAGGATATACACACAAAATGAAATGCTTTTTTTTTTTTATTTACTTCTTTATTATATTTTTTAACATTAATGACATGTGATGTATGTGTATGTTGTGCAGCATTCACAGCCACATGCAAGCAGATAGATCCTTCCAATCTTATTTCTCCCACACACGAGATCGTGCGGTCTCTTTCCTAGGTGGGCTTTATCTAAGGGTTAACAGGGAACCCAATGGACGCGTATGGTGCACAGTGAAAAATCGGCAGCATAATAACTCTTACTTTAAAGCACATGCGCATGGATGTTTGGCCATTATATATTTAAACAATTCGATTAAATCAAAATGGGCCCATCGGGTCATGAAAGCCTTTGATGAAAACCATCTGATTCAATTGATTTTGTTCAATATATGACGGCCCAAATAGCAAGCACGATATTATGGTACATGTCACCTAGTGGAAGTTTCTATTGCCATTACATGGGCTTTGGTCAAAAGGTGGTGTTACTTTAGGTCTACCCAAGTATGATCCCTGCCGACGGGTCTAGCTCATCGTGAGCATAATGACCGATCGGGTCACCATTTTATATACCACGATGGTACGAGACTTGGGCTGGTGATTATCCCTAACACTTCCCCACATTGAGTGAACATAGGGTTGTGCTTCAGGAATGCACCGAGGGCGATCGGGCCATTTGAGGGTCCATTGGCAGCTTGCAATGAATTACAAGTGCGTCTATTTTGGGCAACAAGGAGGTTTCATGGAGTCGCCACCCAATAGAACATTGGGAAAGTTTCTCTCGTCTCGGAGAGCTTAAGACTGCGCTTTTATCCATTTTGGGCCAACCAAAGGTGTCTTGGAGGGTAAACCTCTCTCCCTAAGGAGACTAGGATTAACGTCTAAGTCTCGTGACACAAGAGGTGTCTTGGAGGTCCAATTCCAATGAGTGATCAGACGAACCTCTCGCCTCGTTGATCCCAAAGACCAGAGATGGGTTCGGGACTTCTCATTTATTCGTACCTTTATTGATTTTACAATTCGGTTTTGAGTCTATTAGTTCGCTCTCTCTCCACACGATGCAAAATCATCCATTTAAGAGCATAAAATAAAATAACATTAAAACAAAAAATAAATTTACAATAATACTAAGGGCAGAATACAACCCTCGTTTGTAAATGTGCGATACATGCATAAAACGGGTTATTCATTAACAAGGAGGACATTGGTCCTCGCATGCATTCATTATGGAAAACGATTTTTATGTGATGGTTTTATTAGGTAAAAATAGGACATTGGTCCAGTTTTATTTAGCAAACATTCTATTTAGTAGAAAACATTTGTGTGGTGCTTCTTTTTAGAACGGTCGAAAATTGTTTTATTATTACAGACCACAAATAAATAAAATAATATAAGATAAAAATTACATGCTTTTAAATAAATAAATAAATTCTAAAACTACTTGTCTCGACTGTGCTCCTCGAACGAGTCACATTGCCACTCTCGTGGTTACGGTCATGATAGGACAATAATAGCAATTAGCAATGAATTAATAAATAATTGAATAAATAAATGAATGCGTAAGCAAATAATTGAATAAAATAAATTGAAGAAGATATTTAAAACGATAAATGAATAATTAGTTAAATAGATGAAATAATGGAATAAATTAATATTTAATTAATGGATGCGCAATATAAATGATAATTATAATAATGAAATAATAAAACAAATCACATTAGCCAAATAATAATAATATATTAACAATAATAATAATCATAAAATGTATTAAGCATAAAAAAGATAATATTAAGGATAATAATACTAATAATAAATAAGTAATAAATAAATACAATAATAATAATAACAATTAATTAATAATAAACATAAAATACATAAATATATAATAATAATAATAATAATAATAATAATAATAATAATAATAATAATAATAATAATAATAATAACAAAATGATATAATAATAAATATATAGTAATAAATATACAATAATAAATAAATATATAATAAATATATAATAATAATAATAATAATAATAATAATAATAATAATAAAATAATATAAAACAGAATATTAATAAATAAGCAAATAATAAAAAATAATAATAACAAAATAATATCAATAACCAATAAAACAATGGTAGATAAATCCAATAATAGTAATAATAATAATAATAATAATAACAGAAAAATAAATAATAGTAATAATAATAATAATAATAATAATAATAATAATAATAATAATAATAAAAATTCAGAAATTAAATGAATAAATATATAATAATAATAATAATAATAATAATATTAAAATAGGGAGGAGAGAGGGAGACTCACCGGAGTGTCACCGGGGCTTCGCCGGAGCGGCGGTTGACGACACTTCCCTCGCCGCCTCGTAGATCGCGTCGTCGGGAGTTCAGCGCCGGTGGCCACGCGCCGAACGGAGCTGCTAGCTCGCCGAAAAGTGCCTCCGAAGCTCGTGCCGATCTCCTCCACGCCGGCGCTGATGGCCGATTGGAGACCGCCTTTCGGTGCGTCAAGGTCTGCTCTCCACCGTGGCGAGGCGCATGTGGCGATCGGTGGCCGGAGCTGGCCGGCGGAGGCGACGCCTCCTTCCCCTTTCTTTCTTCCCTTTTCCCTTGGTTCCGGCGTCGTTCTCCGTTGGCTGGTCGCTGCTCCTCCCTTTCTTTCTTTCCCTTTCTTTTTCCTTTCCTTGTCTTTTCCTTTCTTTTTCTTCTCTCTTCTCTTTTCTTTTTCTTGGTCTTTTTTTCTTGATCTGCCGAGCTCGTGGGTCTGCTTCCCGTTGGCCTGGGTCTCCCTCTCTCTTCTTTCTTTCTTCTTCTTTCTTTCTTTCCCTTTCTTTTTCCTTTTCTTTTTGGTTTTCTTGGGTTCCCTGTGCTCAGCTCTCTCTCTCTTTTTTTCTTTTCTTTTTCTTCTTTTTTTGGTCTTTTTTTCTTGATCTGTCGAGCCCCTCCAATTTTCCTCATCTTATTCTTTTTATACCCCACAAATGAGGGCTAAGGGTCACAATGGTAATTTCCTCCATAATTCCCTCCTTTTCTTCTATTTAATTAATCTAACTTAATTCAAATAACACACATTAATTAATTTAAACACTACATATTAATTAAACATTACACTAATTACTCATTACATATATTACATCTTAATATAATTATCATATATATTATCTATTTAATTAAACACTCTACATACTAATTAATATTAATTAAATAAACTTTAATTTTTCATGCATTATAATTACACAATAATATTAGCCATTTAACTAACCAATAAATTAACTAATTAATTAACAAACAACATTAACTAATTAATTTTTAATTTCACACACAGATATTTATATTTATTGTTTTTTTTTCCGGAGGGAATAATCAAGGATAAAAAAATCACTATTTTCATTTTATGCCGGACTCGGGACCCGGTGTCTACAATGCAGTAGTGAGAACCCGTGCGAAGTGAGACATGACTATCATTTTCGGGAAATAGGACAAGGCAGGAAGGGCTTCTGTCGCAATCGCGACATACATCGTGCTCGTGACAGTAACCGAAATTGTGCTGCGAGAGGAGCTCGTCACGACTCGTGCACGATGTCATGACTCGTGATGCTAGCTGCACGAGTCGTGGCAAGCCTCACAACTCGTGAGGATACCTCACGACTTGTGAGGAAGCTTCACGACTCGTGAAGTAGCTTCCCGAGACGTACCCACCAACACGACTCACACAGCCGCATGAGGAGCAGGAGTTACCCAACTCTATCTCGCTCGCGATAGAGTCACATTTCCCAGCTTTCCAAAAAATTACAAAAACTTAAAGCTTCCAAACTCAATCTCCACTTACCCAAAACCAATTGATTTGTAAAATCATGTGAAACCATGCTTCAATACACTCAAAACATGGTTATGATAATAATAACTCAATTTGCATAATAATAATACTCAACCAAATGACATAACTTAATGCTACAACATATAACATAGCCCATAAATTCATACTCATTCGCTTCAAAATTGACATACAAACCATCATAACCCTAGCATTTCAAACCATATTCATTACTCTACTACACACATACATTTACACATATCAAAACACTCAAATTTCTAGGGATTAACATAACACTCAATGATCCGAAGAGAGATGAACAAACTAACTCCCAAACCTTCAAAATTGCAGTTTTCACAACTCTCTTCAAGATCCTACTTTTTCCTTTCCTTTACTCTTCCTTCTCTCTTCAGATTCTTGCATAATCCAACCAAAACAAATACTCAATTAACCCATGTGTAAGCACCGTGTCCCGGAGCGGTCCGGATCAGAGGTTACCCTGTGATGAAATCAGTATCCTAGCCTGTATAAATAGTTTGGATTTGGGGGTTTTAGTCCCGCGTTCCATGAGAAATGAGTCTTTTATACCTTTTGTAGGCAGAGGGGGAGAAAATGGGGGATTTTTCGAGTAAAAAAGCCTTTTCTCCTCCACAGACGGCCAGCCCGTCTGTGAAGTCAGCCCTTCGCTTGGGGTCACCGACGGCTTGTGGTATTTTCTGACGCCCGTCGAAAAGTCACCGCCCCTATCAGAATGCCGCCTGGTTTCCCGGAGCACGCAACCCTTCCGACACCCGTCGATGGATATGGCAGGGCCGTCGGACGAATCCTTGTGTCAGAAGGATTCTTCCGATGCCCGCCTCCATACACCGACGCCCGTCGGTCGTGTCTGGCTTATAAAAGCTCCGGATTTTCAATAGAAAAGGGTTCCAAAAAAATTTTCAAGAGGGGAAACTTTGCCAAAATTCAAGCATATTTTCTCTCTCTTCCAGCAAACACATTTTATAAATAAATCTTTTTAAAAGGAGGATCAAATCAATCAAAAGGAACTAAAACTAATTTGTTTTCTTTAGATTTTGATTCCAAAATCAATCTTTTTAAGGGTTGAGAAGGAAATAGCTCATTTTCCTTTCTTTGATCCTTCATCTTGCTTTTCGTGGAACACGCGGGGCTCTAACCAATACAAGAATCTCACCCAAAGCGAATATCTGAGGGTAAATATTCCGGATTGCTTCTCCATATCATTTCATATTTATTCTTTATTTGTTGATTCTTTCAATTTTGCCATCATTCTTCTTTATTTTGGCTCTCTTTATATATTTTTATGATAAAACTTCTTTTTTTGGCTTTGAAAAGAGTTTTTTCTCTTCTGATTTTTAGGAGACAGTGGTGACTGACGAGTCATCTCTTTCACCGACGCCCGTCGGTCACCTCACCTACAGATGCCCTCCTTTTTGAGTGACAGACGGACATGTCGGTTATCTTGACTAACGCCCGTCGGTCACCTAAAAGAGGCCGTCGGTGGGTTCTGTCTCTTCCCTTTTAAATGATTTTCTGTCTTTTTTAAGCCCCTTTGGATTCCCATATATTGATTTTATGTATATTGATATCTTTTAACTTTCTATGAGTGTATATTGATTCTCTTGGACTATCCCGAGTTGGAGCGGCTACCTACCATATTTGGAGGATTTCGTCTGGTTTAGTTTCCTAATCCTCTTGATTATTTTTTATTGATTTTATGTGTATGGATGTACTCTTTTCATATCTCGTTAATGTATAAAATAACTCAATGTTTTATATTCAATAAAATGAGGTTTACATCAAAAGCAAGGGTCCAATGTGAAGGACTCAGAGTCTCTCAAGGATATAGCCATCGAGGCAGAAGGAGAGTTCTTGGCTAGGAAGGCTAACAATGATAATTTTGCCAAAAGGGCTACCCCGGTGTAGATACCGGGTCCTGAGGAAGCTCAGACCAAAGTTACCCAATGATGAAAATAATACCTGTTTACGGGCAAGCGGCGGATGAAAGTGACGGTTTCCTCAAAAAAATATTTGTTTTTATTTCTTTCAATTAAAAACATGTTTTTTGCTTTTAAAAAAAATAAAAAAAAATGTATATAATATAATATATATATATATATATATATATATATATATATATATATATATATATATATATATATATATATATATTTGCACTTTCTTTCTTTAAAATATATTTTCATTCCCTCTATTTAAAAATATTTTTTCTATCTTAAAAAAAAAATTATTTGAAAAATATTTTTGGGCCTAGGCAGGTGAGACTCATCTCACTTATGTGAGATGGAGGCCTCACTACGTGAGGCCCAGCCTCATGATAAGTGGAGAGGCTCATCTGACTCTCTTCATTTCACGTGCTTTTCTTCTCTTTTTCCGGGTTTTATGGGAAGTTGGTTTGAAAAACTTGGATTTATGCATAGATTTGGGAAGAAAAAGGGGACTCTATCATGTTACATTGGGAGGGGAGTTGAAAAACCGGAACGGGGAGAGAGCTGACAGGAGGATTCTGAGATTGTTTTGAGAGAGAAAAAACAAGAACCAGAACATCTAAAAAAAATCCAGCATTTTTAGTTCTTTTCATTGAAAGCTTTTTTCACTGAAGCTTTCTGTTCACGGTTTTGGTTTCCATCTCAAGAAAAACAAAGAGAAAACTAGGAGCTTGATCATCTGCAAACAAAATATTACTCTGAGGGTAAATACTCACTAATCATCTCATTTTTATTTTCTTTCTTTTCTTTTATTTCTCTTTCTTTTATTTTTTTATTGTGCTTCTCCATTGGACCAGCGGGTTTGAGCTTTGTATATATTATATGTATTGTATATATTATTTATTTGATCTTTTTATTCTGTTGATTACGTGTTTATTATTGTTATAAATACATGAGTACGTTTGAAGCTTGATCGTGCACGTTTTGGAGGTTTTTTTTTCTCTATCATGTTCTTAACCTGTTTTGAGCTCCTCTGTTCTACCCTGTTTTTTTAGTTCTCTTGAGTCATGGCTGTGCTTTTTATTTAAGTTGTGTCGTTTGATCCTTTGATCCTTGCTTTCCACGCTCATTTGATTTCCCCCTGTAGCATTTTCATTTTCTTTTTTGCTGGTTTGCTGCTGTTGCTTTTTTCATGTTTCCTTTTGCTCTATGTTATCTGTTAATAGATTGTGGTATTTGAGATAAAGTTGGTTCAATTCGTTTTATTATTTGTAATGCATGCCCTGCAGTTTAGATTCGTTGTTTTGAAGTTTTAAAATCAAAAACCAGTGTTTTTTTAAGTGGAGAAGGAGCTGTTTTTGGCGTGACAGTGTTTCACAAGTCCGTGTCGTGTAAGTGGTGCACACCTGGCTTTCCTTTCCCGTTTCTTCACTTTTCAATCTTTACATTTCACATTTCATTTTGTATTTTCATTACTTTTGGCCAATTCTTGTCCTTTAGCTATTAGCCATTCACGTGATTCCCACTTACCTTATTTCATCTTACTTTTATTTCATTTTGATTTGTTCTTTTGACTCTTTTGTTTTTTTTTTTTCATTCTTTTGTTTTATGTTTTCTTTGGTTCACGTGATTCCTTCTTTTTTTCATTACCATTTGTTATTTTATCTTATTTTTCTATCATTATTAGTATTCTATATTAATATATTCTCAAAGTTTATTATTATTTCATTAATCTCTTAGTATTGTTGTCTTTTTTTTATTATTATTTGATTAATCTATTAACCACTTTAATTAATTATTTTATTAAGTTAATTTTAGTTAATTAATTAATTTATTTTTATTATATCAATTATTTAATTTATTTTACTAACATTTTACTTCGTTTATTTGTTTGATGGCTTAAATGCTTATATGATTTTACGAGTCATATGTATGCTCGGATCGGGGATTAGGAAACCGAAGACCTTCCAAATTTAGAGTTTGCATCTTAATTGTTTAGTTTATTTTATTTATATTATCTTTATGTATTGTGTAAAATATATGTTTTAATTGTCCGCATTATAGAAAATCACGCTTTTATAATAATTAATAACTTGTAAGTTTTCCTAATAAAATGGACCAATGTCCCGTTTTAGCCAATAAAACTACACTTACAAATGGAGAACTAGTTTTCTTAAAATGGGATTACTCATCCCGGTTTTTATCAATCAATATCCTAAAAATAGTTCTCCAATTTTTTAAGTTAATAAAAAGGAACCAATGTTCCTAAAATTTAATGAATAACCCGATTTATGTATGTGATATTTTAATTCTCTTTATGTGTTTATTTATTTATTTTTATTTATTTCTTTATTCACTTGGGAGATTGTTCTGTCCCATTTTTATTTTTATTATTTACAATGGGGGTTGTATTCCGCCCCTAGTTTTGTTGTTATTTAATTTTATCTTTATTTTTATTTTTATATGTGATTGATATGCACCTTAATAAACTGCATTAATTGTGTGAGATGAAAAATGAAATTTTATAATTTAAAAACTCATTTATAATTAACCAAGGCACCAATAAGTGTGAAGTTTCGGACACCATATCTGGTTTAGACCGATAAGAGGTTAAACTTTTCCCAATTTCTTGTAAATTGGGTGGCGACTCCAAAATACCTCAAAAGTGCCTAAAGGTGTTATGGCGATAGATGGTCCTTTTCAATGTTCTATTGTAAAAGGAGGTGCCGAAAATATCTCATAACACCTAAGATCGGAAAAGACGCGAACCCATCCCTCGAATCCTAAAAGCGGATTCCCGAAGAGGGCCTTGCTGGTTCCAGCGCGCGTCACACCCGGTCAAGGAACCAGTAGGCCGGCGGGTCCCAGTGGTAGCACCAGAAGAACAGGTGAGGTGTCTGCTACTGAGGTAACCACCCAGAGGAAGTTTTTGAACTTGGGGAGACTATTATCTTTTGTCTTGAGAAGGTTAATGAAGGAGGGAAAATTGCAGCCCTTAGCTCCTAGACCTGCTTTGACGCTGGGAAAGCCTGGGCACAAAGACAATGAATTCTGTGCGTTTCACCAGCACTCAGGCCATATCACAGAAAAGTGCAAAGCCCTACGGCACTCTATCCAAGACATGATTAATAGCAAGCAGATCTCTGACCCTGAAAAGAGGGAAGCTGAGAAGAAGCCCGGTTATAATGCCGTACCACCACCCGTGTTTATGATCGGATCTAGCTTGCCAGAGTGGTATGTGCTACAAGATCTGTATGGGAGCGAGAGTTGTGCTGCTGATTGTTCTGAAGATAGGGAATTGATTGCTGGTCTAGCAGTGAGAGTGGCGGAGAAGCCGAGAAGGAAGGAGAGATGAACCTTCACTTGTGGGGGTCTGATGAAGGCAAAGAAGAAATAGGGGTTGTAACGAGAAGCGGAAGAGTGGTTCCTAAGATTACAAGGCTACCTGAGCCAGTGCAGACGCCAGAGGAGAATCAGATTGTCAAGCAATTGAAGAAGACTGCGACTCAAATATCCATTTGGGATCTTTTGAGGCAGTCCCCCTCTCATAGGCAGAAGGTAGTAGAGGCTTTGGTTGAGGCCACGGTCGCCACCGCGATTTCCCCATCAGAGCTTTTGGGCTTAGTTAAGGGAGGATCCGAGGAGAGATTGGTTTTTTCTGATGCCGATCTACCGGTCGAAACCCCTATACATTAAAGTGCAGATTAATGACAAGCAAACTGCTTGCGTTATGGTTGATGATGGGTCTTCTATCAATGTGTGCCCCCTGATAGCTCTGTAGGCTTTTGGTTTAAACGAAGATATGCTCAGTGGATCAGATCTGACTATCACAGCCTATGATAATTCGAGGAGGCAAGCCTCGGGAACCTTTAAGACCTTGGTCAAGACAGGACCCATTGAAGTAGAGGTAGAATTTGTAGTTCTTCCCATCCGTGCTAACTTCTCAGCTCTACTTGGGAGACCCTGGTTTCATAAATTAGGAGGAGTGCCATCCATGCTGCATCAAATGATAAAGTTCCCACATGAAGGGGAGGTGGTGACTATCAAGGCAGCTAGGGAGAACCAGGTCTCAGCGCTTGAAATAGCTAATCAGCCATTTAGTGGCTTCCATGTGTCCATGATAAGGGAAGAGCACGGGTGAGTGGATAACCCAGCTGTGGTTAATATGTTGAAGAAGATGCACTATCTCCCCGGGGCTGGTTTGGGTAGAAACTCTCAGGGTTTGCAAACTGCGATCACCACTCGAGGTCAGAAGAGCTGAAAAGTTTTAGGGTATAGAGGCGGCTTCAGTAAGAAGAAGGCGGCGGACAAGATCCCTCACATTTCAGAAAGCTTTGTGCCAGCATCCTCAGTTTGCACATATACTGGCGAAGATGAATCGCAATGGGTGAAGGGGAGGATTGTCCCTGGGTTAGAGATCTTTAATGATGTATTTGACTGGAGAGTCGGGTTTATTAAGACTGCTGAGGAGGTCATAACTCAGGGTATCACTTGGGACAGATGCGAGCCTGAAGAGGTCGTTACCAAGAAGATGATAGCTACCAGGCTGAAAGGGAAAGAGAAGATAGCAGAATTAGAACTGGAGATGGGAGGTTTGAAGATTTCCTCCGACATGCCTGAGGGGCCTCTGCTAAATCACGAAACCAGTGAACAAGCAGCGACAGCATCAACCTCTGGAGCGGCAGAAGAAGACTCAGGCTTATACTGTCTTTTTATTCAAGAACTCTTTTATGATGTAAATGACAATTATAATATTATTAATAAGGCAAACAATTTCTCTTACTTGTGCGATGTTTCTAATGATTTCAACATGCATGAACATGATCATATTCCATCAATTTTTGACATTGATTCCACTGATACAATGCCTTTTAATCTTGGAACCTCGGAAGATCCGAGAGAAATTCTAATAGCATCAAATATAACTCTTGAGGAGAGAAAAAATTTTGAGAGAATAATAAGAAAACATGAAAAAGTCTTTGCCTGGACCTATGAGGACATGCCAGGAATTGACCGAGATGTGGCAGAACATGCAATCCCGACTTACCCAGATTACAAGCCTGTGAAACAGAAGTTGAGAATGCTCAGGCCAGAATGGGCAGATAAGGTTAAGGAGGAAATCCGACAGCAGGTCGAAGCCAAGTTCCTTGTTGAAGTGCAGTATCCTACATGGCTGGCAAATGTGGTCCCTGTAGTAAAGAAGAACGGAAAGGTCAGGGTGTGTGTGGATTATCGAGATCTGAACAAGGCCTGCCCTAAAGATGATTTTCCACTACCTCATATCGATGTGTTGATAGACAGCGTTGCCAATTGCGCGATGTACAGCTTTGGAGATGGTTATGTGGGCTAGAACCAGATCCTGAATAAAATAGCTGACCGGGTTAAGACCGCTTTCATCACAGAATGGGGGACCTACGCCTATCGAGTCATGCCTTTCGGCCTGAAGAATGCAGGGGCCATATACCAGAGGATGGCGACCAAGATCTTGAGTGACCTGATCCACAAAGAGGTAGAAGTGTATGTCGATGACATGATGGTCAAATCAGCCACCCGAGAGGGACACTTTGAAGCTCTAGAGAAGTTCTTCACCAGGATTGACAAGTATAATCTGCGGCTTAACCCCAAGAAGTGCATTTTCGGAGTAACTTCAGGAAAACTATTGGGACATGTTGTCAGTTAGAGGGGAATAGAAATTGACCTGAACAAGGTGAAGGCCATCAGAGAGATGCCTGTGCCGCAAAAGGAGAAGGATGTAAGGAGTTTCCTGGGCAAGCTGCAGTATATCAGCCGATTTATCGCCAAAATCACTTCGATATGCGAACCTATTTTAAGCTGCTTAGAAAGAATCAACATGTGGTCTGGAACGAAGACTGTTAGAAGGCTTTTAATAGCATCAGAGAATACCTGTTGAATCCACCAGTGCTAAGGCCGCTGCAACCGATCAAGCCACTTATCCTGTATCTGGCAGTAGAAGGCAGTTCAGTGGGCGCCATGATGGCTCAAGAGGATGAATTTGGGGTGGAATTTGCAATTTATTACCTCAGCAAGAAGTTCCTAGCTTATGAGATAAAATATGCTGAAGTAGAAAAGATCTACCTCGCAGTAATTTGGGCGTCAAAGAAGCTGAGACATTACTTCCATTCATACAAAGTTCAGGCAGTGGCCAAGCAGAATCAACTAAGATATTTGCAGGAAGCCCCGTCTTTGCTTGGTAAGATGGGGAGGTGGCTGCTCTTGCTACAGGAGTTCGATGTGCAATACATCACTCGCAAAACTATCAAGGGGCGAGCTGTAGCAAAATTTCTTGCTGAGCATCCTATTCAAGGAGACACTCCCGAGTTTACCTTTCCTGATGAGAGCATAGTCGCGATTTCTGTCCAAGGATGGCAGTTACACTTCGACGGGGCAGTGAATAACAGAGGGGCCGGAATCGAAATCGTCCTGACAACCCCAGATAATGAGAAACTTCCCCTAGCAAAGAAGCTGAGGTACAAAGCAACCAACAATGAAGCCGAATATAAAGCATGCACTTTCGGGTTAGAAGCTTTAGCAACATTGGGGGCAAAGAATATAGAAGTATTCGGTGACTCATCCTTGGTGATCAACCAGATCTGAGGTGAGTGGGCTGTAAAAGAAGAACGGTTGGTACCCTATGTTGAATATTTGAAAGAGGTATGCGGGCAGTTTGAGACATGCACCTTCCACTTCGTGCCGAGAGATGAGAATCATCTAGCTGATGCGTTGGCAACCTTAGTGTCAATGTGGGATAACCCTGAAGGGGTTGCCATAAAGCCAGTGCTAATTTCGAGTTCTGAGAAACCCAGCTTTGAGACCAAGCCTGTAATGGAAGTAGGAGTGGCGGACGGGAAGCCATGGTACTTTGACATCATGAATTACTTGGAAAATAATAAATTTCCAGAAGAGGCTACTGAGAAAGACCAGATGATGATCCGGAAGCTATCTACTCAGTTCATATCCTTGGAGGGGGTGTTGTACAAAAGACAGTCGGACGGTATTCAGCTCAGGTGCTTCAATGAAAAGGAAGCCCGCAAAGTGATGGAGGAAACCCATGCAGGTGTCTGCGGGGCCCACATGAACGGTTTGACCTTGGCTAAGAAAATCATGAGACAAGGCTTTTATTGGCTTACGATAGACAATGACTGCTCAAAGTATGTTAAGCAATGCCAGTTGTGCCAACAATACGCAGACTTGAGACATTTGTTAGTATCAGAGTTACATAACCTGACATCACCTTGGCCTTTCGCTGCTTGGGGGATAGATATCATTGGAGAGATTCGCCCTATGGCATCCAATGGGCACAGATACATCATAGTTGCAATTGACTATTTCACCAAATGGGTAGAGGCGGAATCCTTCAAGAAAATTAACGCGAGGGATATGGCCAAGTTCATAGAGAGAAATCTGATCTGCAGATATGTCCTCCCTCATCACATAGTGTCTAACAATGGGGTGCAGTTCATGGGAGAAACCAGGAAGCTCCTCGAGAAGTATGGTGTCGAGCATCATAAATCCTCTCCATACAGGCCACAAGCGAATGGAGCAGTAGAAGCCGCTAATAAGAATATGAAGAAAATCCTGTCTAAGATGGTCCAAATCTACAAAGACTGGGCTGAAAAGTTACCCTTCGCTCTGTGGGGATATAGAACAACGGTAAGGATGTCTACAGGCACTACACCATTTTCCCTGGTATACAGAACAGAAGCAGTATTGCCAGTTGAGATAGAGCTCAAATCACTAAGGGTTGTCATGGAAGCCCAAGTCCCGGAGGCCGAATGGGCGCAACAGAGGCTACAACACTTGAATTTACTGGATGAGAGTAGGCTGAAAGCTTATTATCATAATCAGATTTAACAGAAGAGATTGGCAAGAACTTTCAGAAAGAAGGTGAGAAAGCATCCGCTGAGAGAAGGGGACTTGGTGTTCAAGCAGATGAGGCCAGGCATACCAGATATTAGAGGGAAATTCAGACCGACCTGGGAGGGGCTGTATATCCTTAAGAAGCTGCTGTCCAAAGGAGCCGCAATCTTGTCGGATAGTGATGGGAACGAATTCAAAGAACCGATCAACGTTGACAGACTCAAAAGGTTCCATGGCTAAAGACCAAAATAAAAAGAAGAGAATAAAATGCCATGCAGGTCGAAAACCGAAAAAAGGCAGCTGTGCTAAAATTGGGCGCCTCGACAGGGTGAAAACCGAAAAAAGGCATCCTGTACAAAAATTAGAGGCATGAGAGAAAATGTCCAATCGTGAAAACCCGAGAGGGCCGATTGGTAACAGGAGTTGATGCTGTTAAAATTTGGTTTCATGTATTAACAGTGCATAAACAGTTAAGTAAATGCCAAAACTGACCATATATGCTGAAATTATATGAAAATGTACACAAATTCGTGAAATAGAATGAATATTATTCTTTTTATTTTTGTCATTTCCCAGTTCTACATTAAAAAGAAATGTAGCACCAAAAGAAATACATATATAAGCTAAGCTAAGTCCTGCTGCTGCTCTCGCCGACCAGATGCTTGAGCCCTCGAGTCCTGTTATAAGATACTGGACTAAGGATCCACTTCTTGTACTCATTAGTCGAAGACACAGAGTGATTGCCGAACCTTGGGATAACATTCTTCACTGGTAGTTTGCCCCACAGCTCTTGATACCGAGAAGCAAATGCAGCCGAGAGAGCTCCTCCCCGGAAAGATAAGGGAACCCTCACTACATCCTTGGTCATCCCGAGCTGACGCGTGCATCGAGAGGTGATGCAGAAGGTGGCTTGACGGAGCCCACAGAGGCGAACACACCCCGATGGCCCATCAATGACCACATGAGACAGTGGGAGCCAGGCAAATGTAAAACTGATGTCGTCATCCTACAGCTCGCCAAATCTGGTAATACCTTCACCAGTGGTGGCACACCCTTGCAGTAGTCGACGCGGCAGAAAGTGGCTCGGCGAGTACTGTGGAGTAACTCGAGGGGGTGGCTCAGACAACATCTTCAGTTTCTCTTGCAGCCAGATCTGAAAAAAAAGAAAAAAAAAAGAAAGAAGAGAAGAAAAAGAAAAAAGGAAAAAAGCCGCTGGAGTACGTAGGGTTTACTTCAGGCAAAAATAAGGCACAGGGTTGTGTGAAAATCCGAAAGGACGCACCTCCCGCTAAGAAAAGCTAGTGTGAAAATCCATAAGAGACGCACTACCTTTAAAATAATGACGTACCTGGAGCAATAAGGGGCTGCCGGTAAAGGTTGTAGTGGATCCAGAGCTCACAGCGTCCAAGTCCAGAATGGTTTTAGCCAGGATGAGTGGTAAGGGTGATAATCCCAGATGAAAGTCGCTCAGAACTCCGAACAGGCGGGTGTCACCTGTCAAACCCTCTGGAACAACAGTAAGGAAGTTCACTATGCAAAACAAGAATATGATGCTTACCCGATAGGTGGGGATGTCAATGAATTGATCCAGAGCCTCGATTAGTGGCCCCAGAGCAAAGGAAGAGCCCAGAGGAATCAGCCGGACGGCCTCAGAAGGAGGTATGCCGAGAGCCATGGCTATGTCCCGGATCTGTAATAGACCGCAGCGGGGGACACAAGGCAGAGCGCTAGGAGGGAACCAGGCACCCAGAATGGTAGCTAACTCTTCAGGCAAAGGGCACAGTTCCTAGTAGGTGAAGCGGAAGACGTGAAACCGGGGGTTCTAGGAGTGGGTCGCCGCCAGAAGGAGGTTCTGATCGACTTTAACCCGGCACAGATATTTCAGCCCGGACAGAGAGGGAAGGGCGCCTTCTCCCCAAGTGTGTTTGTCATCTAAGATACGGTGCATCCTTTGGGCTAGAGAAGAAGACATGCTGAGAAGTATGAAAGGCTCAAGATGTTGGAAAATGAAGAGACACAAGAAGAGCAAAAATTTTGTGAGAATTTATAGGGAAGTGTCACCGACGGCCTGCCCGTCGGTAGAGATCCACCTGGCAGACGTCAGCATTGCATTCATCACGCGCATTAACTTGCATTTATTGCGTGACAGACGGCCAGCCCGTCGGTCACCTACAGACGCCCAGCCCGTCGGTCACGAAATTCTATATAAGGGCGAGTGACAGACTGTGCAAACGCTGCTGTCCCTTTCATTTTCCTCTCTCAAACCGTTTTTTAGCGGTTTTTCAAGCATTTCTTCTTATTTTTTCGCGATTTCTTCATATTTTTGCATTCTCTACTCACCGGGTGCTTTGATATTTATATTTCTTCAGTTTCTACACTTCTCGCGACTACAAGTAAGTAAATAACTACTTTTTTTTTAATTTTATTCAATTTATTTCTTCATTTCTTCTTCTTTTAATTTTAGAAATGATTAGGAAGTTTTAGATGCCTTAGAAATTTAGGGGAGATGCTGCTCATTTTTCTTTATTTTTCTTGCAATTAAATATGAACTTTTGCATAATCACATAAAAATAGAATTTTTCTATAACTTTGGTACTTTAGAAATAGACCTTTTCTAGCGCACTATTCTGTGCATATATTGCTTTTGGGGCCTGAGGCCATTTTTTTGTGTTGTTGGGAACTCACTCTTGCCGGGGTGTGTTCCGTTTACATGCGTATATTATTGTTGAGGCCTGAGGCCTATTTTGTTGCCTTTTGTGCAGGAGGTCGGGCATACCCCTGCCGGGGTGCTGCCCAAATTTTTATTTTTATTCTAGAATTGAATATTTTCCTGTATAATGCATCCCTTTTCATTTATTATCAGATTTCTCTATCTAGTTTTCAGGCCGCCATTGCCCTGGTGAGGCCCAAATGGGCCGTCACCTTGAAAATAAGTCTAATAATACTTGTTTTGTCAGATTTTCATTATCTAATTTTTTTCCGTCTTCGCAGGATGCCTCCCAGACGTAGAGCACCGCAGGCCCAGCCCAAGATCGAAGTTCCGGGTTGGATGGATGCTGAGTCGGCTATGAGGTATAGAGCATTGGCTCAGGTAGAGCTTCGGGCCAGCCGTTTTGTATCCCGGCCGTTCCTGGAGGCCCTAAGGATGGCCCCAGAGTTTGATTTGCTCGTCGAGGGTGCTGGATGGACAGAGTTCCTTGAGCCCTCCTTCCAGACTTTTCTAGAGGCTACTTGCCAGGTCCTGGCCACTCTCCCCTATGCCGATTTTCAGAGTCCAGATACCGACCCAGTGGTGGTTCAGTTTTGGTTTGACGGCGACCACTACAGCATCACTAGACAGAGATTCGCTCAGGCCATGGGGCTCCCTACAGAGGAGGGAGTCGAGATCCCACAGCGAGCTGTTAGACGTGCCCATTGGGCGGCTATTGCCATACCGGGAGTGTTGTATGATCACGATACAGCAAAGAGCACCGTATTGGTGTCTCAGGCACTTCGATTTTTGCACAGAGTGCTATACAGTTCATACCTCGGTCGAGCTGGTAATCCAGGGTCGCTTAATGCGGCCCAGATCTGGAGCCTCTGAGCTATGGTGGCAGGCCAGCGTCTCAACATTAGCCATGAGATCATGGCCAACTTGACCAGAGTTGGTAGAGGGTTGACACCTGTGGTGATAGTGGGAGGAGTTATCACCCAGCTGCTTCTGAGATTGGGAGCTACCCCTGACAGGTTGAGGGCACCCTTGGCAGAGGGAATCCATGTGGATGCAGCCGCGGCAGTGCAGATGGGGATGATCTCCCCGATATTAGGGCAGGCAGAGGCCTACAGGGTGCTGACCATTCACAAGACCTGGCAGATGTTCTCACTTCCCCCCTTGGGTCCAGATCCAGACCACCCGGAGCACCCAAAAGATCAGCCTCCATAGCCAGAGCTTCAGCCTCAGCCCGAGCCTCAGCCAGAGCACCAGCCTCTACGTCCAGAGCCAGAGCCCCAACCTCCTCGACCTCCTCAGCATCAGACTGTGCCACCGCCACAGCAGCAGGAGCAGCCCAGGACCCCATCGGACTTCGATATAGAGTTCACAATGGATGATCTTTTTGCTGCCTCACCAGCATCCCGAGCACCGACTCCTGTCCCATCACCGGGCATCAAAGTTCAGAGGACTACCCACGGGCCCCCCGAGAGATATCATCCTTATCCTAGAGGCGACCCGAGGGCATCCACCTCTATAGCACCGCCTCCAGAGCCACCACAGCAGCAGCCAGCACAGCCCGACTTCTCTCAGCTCCTCACTTCCATGTTCGCAGCCTTAGAGCGACGATAGGATGAGAGGGACAGAGCTATTCACGAGAGGTTGGACCGCCAGCAGGCTGCTATTCAGGAGCAGTCCCAGTCAGTAGAGCAGTTAGCCCGGGAGCAGGCTGGCTACATCGAGCATACTACGCGGGAGCAGGCTCGGGTCATGGATGCTTTCAGGGATGAGCAGGCTCAGGTCATAGGGACCCTCAGAGTCGAGCAGTTGAGGCTGATCGAGCAGATTGCTCAAGGCCAGAGGGAGCTTAGGCAGCAGCTCGCTCATGATTTGACGACGTCACAGGACCAGGCGTCTCAGAGGGTTGACATGACCCTGCAGATGATTGATGAGTCACTCGACTCTCTGAGATCCCGCGTCCAGGCGATAGAGGGGATTCTCCCACCCTTGTCTCAGACCATGAGGGAGTTCAGGGAGCAGTCAGAGTAGCGCTTAGAGAACATGAAGAGGGCCGCCAGTGAGGAGACTACTCAGTTGAGCCAGGCATTCAAGAAGTTGGGAGGCACAGTATTAGAGACGCTGGAGTTCATGAGGACTTACACCCAGTCTTTCTTGGATGGCCACGCTCAGATCCGGTTCAGGCGGACCCACGATGCTAAGGCAGGACCCTCTATGGCTCCGCCTCCACCTCCAGCACGGCCAGCTCCACCTCTGCCCGGGACAGTGCACATATCGGATGATGAGGATCCTGATGAGCCCTCTGACTACACACCCCTATGACATACACACCCCTATGACATTCAGCGAGTCATATTTGTGTATATTTATACTTTGTATATACGTTGTACAAAATGGATATTGCTTGTGAAAAACTTTTGTTTTCAAAATTTATGCATTTATTCAGTTATTTATTTATGATTCATATAGCAGATGAATATATACCTTCACATTCATTCATATTCCAAAGCAAGGAAAATAAAAATGATAAATAACAACTCAATAAAAAAGAACAAATAAAACATGGCATGGCAAATAAAGCAGAATCACGCCATTAATAAACAGGTTAAAAGATGACCGTTCGAACATGAACTAACAAAACCTTTTTATCACACAGGTACAGAGAGTAACGCTTTTCTTCTGGTCGAAGTTGTGGTTAGAAAAACACCGCTCTTCACCAGACCGAGATTGTAGCCAAAGCATGATGCATCTCACAGTTCACGCGACAGCCAGAGAGTGCTACGCACCTTTCAGATCCGATGGGGGTTAGCAAGGGAACTTCAGATCGAAGCTGCTGTTAGAGAAACACTGCTCTTCACCAGACCGAGATTGTAGCCAAAGCATGCTGCATCTCACAGTTCACGCGACAGCCAGAGAGTGCTACGCACCTTGCAGATCGGATGGGGGTTAGCAAGGGAACTTCAGATCGAAGCTACAGTTAGAGAAACACTGCTTTTCACCAGACCGAGATTGTAGCCAAAGCATGCTGCATCTCACAGTTCACGCGGAAGCCAGAGAGCGCTACGCACCTTGCAGATCGGATGCGGGTTAGCAAGGGAACTTCAGATCGAAGCTGCAGTTAGAGAAACACTGCTCTTCACCAGACCGAGATTGTAGCCAAAGCATGCTGCATTTCATAGTTCATGCGGCAGCCAGAGAGCGCTACGCACCTTGCAGATCGGATGGGGGTTAGCAAGGGAACTTTAGATAGAAGCTGTGGTTAGAGAAACACTGCTCTTCACCAAACTGAGATTGTAGCCAAAGCATGCTACATCTCACAGTTCGCGCAGCAGCCAGAGAGTGCTACGCACCTTGCAGATCGGATGGGGGTTAGCAAGGGAACTTCAGATCGAAGTTGCGGTTGGAGAAACACTGCTCTTCGCTTCGAGTCCGTAGCTAGAGAATGCTACGTCTCACCAACCCCTACAAGTCGAGACGAGATTGGTAGGGATATCTTCGCATCGCCGAACAGACCGAGACAAGGTCTACCTGGCACAAGGCGCGAAAGGTAAGAACCATCGTAGGTACGCCTTCTTTCTTTCTGTCCTTTCTCTGAGTTTTGGCTTATCTAGGCGATTGTGCACTAGTTTCCCCAAAACTGGTGGCGACTGTAAGCACCGTGTCCCGGAGCGGTCCGGATCAGAGGTTACCCTGTGATGAAATCAGTATCCTAGCCTGTATAAATGGTTTGGATTTGGGGGTTTTAGTCCCGCGTTCCGCGAGAAATGAGTCTTTTTTACCTTTCATAGGCAGAGGGGGAGAAAATGGGGGATTTTTCGAGTCAAAAAGCCTTTTTTCCTCCACAGACGGCCAGCCCGTCTGTGAAGTCAGCCCGTCGCTTGGGGTCACTGACGGCTTGTGGTATTTTCTGACTCCCGTCGGAAAGTCACTGCCCCTATCAGAATGCCGCCTGGTTTCCCGGAGCACGCAACCCTTCCGACGCCCGTCGATGGATATGGCAGGGCCGTCGGACGAATCCTTGTGTCAGAAGGATTCTTTCGACACCCGCCTCCATACACCGACGCCCGTCGGTCGTGTCTGGCTTATAAAAGCTCCGGATTTTCAATAGAAAAGGGTTCCAAAAAAATTTTCAAGAGGGGAAACTCTGCCAAAATTCAAGCATATTTTCTCTCTCTTCCAGCAAACACATTTCATAAAGAAATCTTTTTAAAAGGAGGATCAAATCAATCAAAAGGAACTAAAACTAATTAGTTTTCTTTAGATTTTGATTCCAAAATCAATCTTTTTAAGGGTTGAGAAGGAAATAGCTCATTTTCCTTTCTTTGATCCTTCATATTGCTTTTCGTGGAACACGCGGGGCTCTAACCAATACAAGAATCTCACCCAAAGCGAATATCTGAGGGTAAATATTCCGGATTCCTTCTCCATATCATTTCATATTTATTCTTTATTTGTTGATTTTTTCAATTTTGCCATCATTCTTCTTTATTTTTGCTCTCTTTATATATTTTTATGATAAAACTTCTTTTTTGGCTTTGAAAAGAGTTTTCTCTCTTCTGATTTTTCGGAGACAGTGGTGACCGACGAGTCATCTCTTTCACCGACGCCCGTCGGTCACCTCACCTACAGACGCCCTCCTTTTTGAGTGACAGACGGACATATCGGTTATCTTGACTGACGCCCGTCGGTCACCTAAAAGAGGCCGTCGGTGGGTTCTGTCTCTTCCCTTTTAAATGATTTTTTGTCTTTGTTAAGCCCCTTTGGATTCCCATATATTGATTTTATGTATATTGACATCTTTTAACTTTCTATAAGTGTATATTGATTCTCTTGGACTATCCCGAGTTGGAGCGGCTACCTACCATATTTGGAGGATTTCGTCCGGTTTAGTTTCCTAATCCTCTTGATTATTTTTTATTGATTTTATGTATATGGATGTACTCTTTTCATATCTCATTAATGTATAAAATGACTCAATGTTTTATATTCAATAAAATGAGGTTTACATCAAAAGCGAGGGTCCAATGCCCTATTTTTATCCAATAAAGATCATCACAAATAAAAATATCCACTTTTGATAATGGTGCATGCGAGGACCAAAGTCCTCAAAAAACAAATAATGCCCCGATTCGTGTATGTATCGCACATTTATAAAGGGAGTTGTATTCCGCTCCTTGTATTATTGTAATTTATTGCTTTCACTATTTATTTTGCCCATTTATTGCTTTCCGAACATGAATAAATGCGCTTTCGATTAATTGCATCATGTGGAGAGGGAGCGAATTAATGATAATTAAAATTTGATCATAAAATAACCGAGGTAGAAATAGATGAGAAATCCCAGACCCAGCTCTGGTCTTTAGGCTCAAAGAGGCTAGAGGTCTACCCTCCAAGACACCTTTTTGTGCCACGAGACTTTAGCGCTAATCCTAGGCTCCTTAGGGTGAGAGGTTTACCTTCGAGGACCCCTCTGGCTGGCCCAAAATGGATACCAAACGCAGTCTTAGGCTCTTCGAGGCGAGAGTAACTTTCCCGATGTTCTATTGGGTGGCGACTCCATGAAACCTCCTTGTTGCCCAACATAGACGCACTTGCGATTTATTGCAAGCTGCCAACGGACCCATAAATGCCCCGATCGCCCACGAGCAGGCGGTCCCATTGGCAGCCTGCGGGGATCTGGCACGCGTCACACCATGCAATAACACTATTCCAACCAAAACAAATACTCAATTAACCCATCCATCCGCCGATACTTTTTCCACCTCCCGAATGCCAATGCAGCTATCACATCTACATAAGCAATTTTCCTCTTCCATGTTCGCGCACAAAAAGTGAGACTCTTGTAGGTGGCTTGAGTAGTAGCACGCTTAGATCATAAAATTTCTTCCTCTAGGATATCTATCCTTCTTTTTGGACCACCTACCATTATCCTGAACTCATCCTTAGAAGCACGCCCTTTCCCTTTTCGCCCATATGACGGAGCAAAAGGCATTTTCACTCTAGACTCAATCTGCGGTATGCATGCTGTCTTAGCTGGGTCATGCTGGTTCTGCAATGTGGTGAAAATAGTATGTTGTGCCTTGGTAGATGGCATCATTACGACAGTAAAATTCCCCCTCATAGTCCTCATCCTAGCTTCAAACTTTTCAAGCTTCCTCTTTATTTCCCGTGCCTTCCTATCCATTTCATCAATAATAAGTGCATGAGTTGTGCCGGTCCTTCTTGATGGGTCTACCATGTTACTCTCTATTGAGCGCTAAAAAGGGGTATGACTCATTGCTTTCTGAGATTAACTCTAAGTCCATGTATACTGCACTTTTCTCCTCTTCTTTTATTTCAACAAAATAAGGATTATTATTAGTCACTTGTCAAAACCTTTAGACCACTTGGCCAGATCTATGATGGCGGCAAAAAATACCTGTTACTATGATGTATGAATGATATATAATTCATGGTCGTTGTGATGCGTATTGAACCCCACGGCATCCCAAACAGCCCGCTTTTTAGGACTTCCGGGATGAGGTTTATTAAAACTTGCAACGAATTACAAGTGCATCTATATTGGGCAACAAGGAGGTTTCTTGGAGTCGCCACCCAATAGAATATTGGGAAAGGTCGTCTAGCCTCAGTGACCCTAAGACGGTGCATATGTATCAATTGTGGGTAGGCCAAGAGGATCTTGGAGGCACCAGCCCAATAGAACATTAGGATGACCCTCTAACCTCGTGGAACCTAGGATTACATAGCGGGTAAATATCCATTTTTGGCAAACCAGAGGGATCTTGGAGGTCTCAACCTAATAGAATATTAGGATGATCCACTAACCCCCTAGAGCCTAGGATTATGTAGATTAGGCCTTTGGTGGGAAACAAGAGATATTTTGGAGGTTCCATCCCAATGAATCATCGAAATAGGCCTCTAACCTCATTGAGCCCAAGACCAGAGCGAGTTCGTGACTTCTCATTTATTTGTACCTTGATTAATATTACAATTAAGTTTTAAATTCATTATTTCACCAACTTTCCATACAATGTAGTTAATTAAAGTGCAATCCATTCACATAGATAAAGCAGTAAATTGACACAAAATAAAATACAAAAAAATAAATTACAATAAAACTAGGGGCAGAATATAACCCCCATTATAAAACGATAGGTAAATCATATAGAAATCGAGATATTCATTGAAATGAGGACATTGGTCCTTCCATGCATATTTATTACAAATCAATTTTTGAGAAGTGTCAGTTTTATTGGCTAAAAACAAGACTTTGGCCCCCGATTTTCGAAAAATCACAAATTAATTACTATAAAACATTTGGCCATTTTTAGTTTAACGAGATTAAAACAATTTTCATTATAAAATAAATAAAAATGAAAAAGACAATGGTAAAGAAAGAACTCGGATAGAAATCCTCATATTGGCACAACCACCATCATTAACAACTCAAACTCATCCAAAATGGTCAGATAATAACTAACAAAAATAAACATGTCAACATCAAAATCAAGAATAAAATAAAATAAAGAAAAGTAAAATATCATGAAATTTTAAAGAAATTGAGTTAAAAGATAAAAAGAAATAAAAAGAAAAAGAAACAAGTTGAAAACATGAGAATTTGCTCAGGGACGGCATTCTGCACATGACCGACAGGCATCCCTGGTGTGATCGGTGGACGGAGCGGTGCATCATCCATGTCCTGTCTCTCAAATGAGAGACGGGCATCGGTGACCACTCTGTCCGTCGGTCACCCTTAATTTCAGAAAATCGGGAAAACTTCAAAATTATGATTTGAAAATCTTTGAAATAAAAAATTCTTATTAAAAATGAGAACAATTAATATAAGTCAATTAAATTACACAAATATTAATCCAGAATGTTTACCCTCGGATTTTACCTTTTGGGTAGATATCGAATGACTTCGATCCCATACGTTTCACAAGAATCGAAAAAAATGGATAAAGAAAAGAAAATTTATAGTTTTCCTTTCTTGAGAATTTGACAGCGATTCAAACATTGTAATTAGCCGGATTGATGGAAACGAATGAATTTCGTTACCTCAAATTAGCTCAATTCGCGGATAAAAATTGAGAAGAGAGTAGAAAGGTTTAAAGAATTTTTATGGAATAAAAAGTAACTAAAAATAGAGATCTTGAGAAAAACTATTAAATTTTGATTTTAGTAAATTGCTCATAAAAAAGATTTTCCCCTTAAAAATTTTTCAACCCCCCATAATGAAATTTAATCCACTATTTATAAAGTTTAGAAAATAATTGGGGTAGATGTGAATTTTAGAATTTGAATTTGAAAAGGATTTATGAAATTTAGTTTTTAATCAAATGAATTGCTCCAATCCAATTCAAATTTGAAGAGTTTTTAAACTTTATTGGATAGGGTTTACAAAATTCGGCGTTGTCTGATCCGATCCACGACCGACGACCATTTTAAAAAACACCGACGGGCGTCTGTAAGAAGGGTACGCGGGTTAATTTGGACGACAGATGGACCGGGACACGGGACTAGGGATAGCCGTTTCTTCATGGACACGTGTCCTCCACTCATACTACAGACGACCATCTCTTAAACATGAGAAAAGGGGAGCACCAAAGAGCGACAGGCGTCCTAACTCAGACGGGCTGCCCGTCTATGGAACAAAATCTTAATTTTCAAGCTAAATTTCCCAAACTCTTTGAAAGCCTCATGCTATAGAGAAAAAGACTTTAATCTTTGCGAAATAGAAGGATGAAAATCTCCGAATTCCATCCACTTACCTGAAAACAGACATTGATCTCTTCATCGAGTAACTCTGATCTGGACTGCTTCAGGGCACAGTGATTACAGTTGCCCCCAATTTTTGTGAAACTAGTGCACTAGTACCTAGATGAGCCAAAATTCAGAAAAGAAGGAAAGAGATGCGTACTTGAGGTAGCCCTTACCTTTTTACCGTGTGAAATGTTGTGACTTGTTGCCATTGAGCTGTAGTGCTATCCAACTGTGGCTCGTTTGCAATCTTTTCTACCGCATTGTCCCACTCGCCTCCGGTCGGCCTGCACGGTGTCTGTGAGATGTGGTGTCCTCTACCCACAATCCTGTTGCGATCTGTTCTATCGTGTGTGCCCCGCTGTCCTCGTCTTGGCATGCACGATGGCTGATCTGTCGCGCTGGCCGCATCTCGACTTCCACAGTGTCTGTGGGATGTGGTATTCTCTAACCACAGCCCCATTACGATATATTCTATCGCGTGTGCCCCGCTGTCCTTATCTCAGCATCCATGGTGGCTAGTCTATCCCGCCTCATCTCAGGTTGCACGGTGTGAGGTGAAGTGTTGTCTAACTGCATCCTCTGTTGCGATCTGTTCTATCACTGTCCCCTGCTAACCTCATCTCGGTCTGCACGGTGGCTGGTCTATCCCGCTAGCCTCACCTCGGCCTGCGCGGTGTGAGGCAAAGTGTTGTCTAACTGCATCCTCTGTTGCGATCTGTTCTATCGCTGTCCCCTGCTAACCTCATCTCGGTCTAAATGGCAGCTGGTCTATCCCACTAGCCTCATCTCGGCCTGCGCGGTGTGAGGTGAAGTGTTGTCTAACTGCATCCTCTGTTGCGATCTGTTCTATCGCTGTCTCCCACTAACCTCATCTCGGTTTGCACAGCGGCTGGTCCGTCTCGCTAGCCTCATCTCGGCCTGTGCGGTGTGAGGTGAAGTGTTGTCTAACTGCATCCTCTGTTGCGATCTGTTCTATTGCTGTCCCCTGCTAACCTCATCTTGGTCTACACGGCAGCTGGTCTGTCCCGCTAGCCTCATCTCAGCCTACGCGGTGTGAGATGAAGTGTTGCCTAACTGCATCATCTGTTTGGGACCTATTTTATCGCTATCCCCTGCTAGCCTCGTCCCAGCCTGCACGGTGTCTTTGAGATGCAGTACTGACTACAACTTCTGTTTGCGATCTGTTCTACCGCTGGGGATCTGTTAGCTTCGTCCCGGCCTGCACGGTGTTTGTGAGATGCAGTACTCTCTGACTACAACCTCTGTTTGTGATCTGTTCTACCGCTGGTGATCCATTAGCCTCGTCCCGGCCTGCACAGTGTCTGTGAGATGCAGTACTCTCTGACTACAACCTCTATTTGCGATCTATTCTATCGCATATGATTGCACATTCTCTCTTGGTAGCCGCTTTTGGGCTTGCACAACATAACCCTGGTAACCTCCAACCAATCCATGTAACATCCTATCTGCTAACCATTATTCGGTCAGTGTAATATATGCTAACCACCCTCCGGTTAGAACAATATCTGATCTCTAACCACCATCCGGTTAGTATAATATCTGATCTGCTAACCACCATCCGGTTAGTATAATATTTGATTTGCTAACCACCATCCGGTCAGTACAATATCTTATCTGCTAACCCCCATCTAGTCAGTATAATATCTGATCTGCTAACCACCATCCGGTCAGTACAACATCTGATCTGCTAACCACCATCTGGTTAATGCGATATTTGATCTGCTAACCACCATCCGACTAGTACAACATTTTAATCTGCTAACCCCCATCCGGGTAGTACAATATTCTTACCTGCTAGCCCCCCATCTGGCTAGTATAATTTCTGGTCTGCTAACCACCATCTGGCTAGCACAATGTCTTATCTGCTAACCCCCATCCGGCTAGTACAATGTCTGATATGCTAACCCCCATTCGGCTAGTACAATATCTGATTTCCTAACCAACATTCGGCTAGTATAATGTCTGATCTGCTAGCCACCATCTGGCTAGTATAATGTCTGATCTGCTAACCACCATCCAGCTAGTATAATGTCTGATCTGCTAGCCACCATCCGGCTAGTACAATGTCTGATCTGCTAACCCCCCTTAGGTCGGTATGGTGACTTGTTCGTCATTTTCTTTGCTGGCGCTTATCCTGACCCTCTTCTTTTTTTCTATAAAAAAGGGAAAAGCAAATGTGGAAGGTATATAATAGAGATGCTTACCTGTGGCAGTACATACCTATTGGGGCCGATATCAGACGGGTGCCCCCCTGAACGACGGTTGGTTTTTCGCCAAATATTGATTCCTCTATCATTTCCATCGGGGTCTCCTTGTTGGGAAGACCTTTGTGTCTCTTAAGAGGGCTCTATACTCGCAGGGAGATTTTGAAAATCTGTGCTCACTAAGAGGCTTAAATGCACACTGAGAGTCTTTGATGCTCACTGAGATACTTTGATGCTCACTAAGGGACTTTGATGCTCACTGAGAGACTTTGATGCTCACTGAGAGACTGTGATGCTCACTGGGAGACTTTGATGCTCACTGAGGGACTTTGATGCTCATTGGGACACTTTGATGCTCACTGAGAGACTTTGATTTCGAGCCTCTAGAGGGGAAAATAGGTTTGAGCCTCCTCAGAGGAAAATTAGATTGGAGGTTTTGTTGCTTGCCTGCAGGCGGATAGGTTTCAATGTCTTTGGCGACTCTTAAAATTATCTTTTGTTTTTGTTTTTGTTTGTTTGTTTTTTTTTGAGAGGGTATGACTGCAAGAAAAGTCGAAGCTACTATCAGAGCCCCTTCCTAGGGTAATCAGCAGTTATTCTCTGAGGTATCTCTCTCTAGGCATCAGTTGCCTTCCTTTGACTTTCTGGATGAATGTGTTGCTAGATCAGGTGAGGTAGCGAATGAGGATCAGGTTCTTTAGGGCTTTATGAGGCTGCCTTTTACATTATCGCCTGTTGTGCTCGATAGTTCAAAGGGATTAATGATATGGCGAGGCATCCCTATCTTTCCAAGATGGACCTTTATCTTCGATTTTGACCTCCATATATCATGGCCTCTAGGCAAGCTATCGGTGAAGACTATTATGCCATCTGTCGGGGGTTGTTCTTTCACTCCCACTAATGCATTCAAGAGGTAGGTGCTTAGTCCCGCAATCAATACTAGAACTCATTGACTTAGACATCCGGATGGTGAGAGTAGGAGCAGAGTGTGCTCATTTAGATTTCATGCATTCAGCAATGAACGATATTTCTCTTTTTATAAATGAACTAGAAAATAATGAACACATGTAGTTGCAAAGATTGTGCACATTTCGGTATGATTTCTCTATACATGATCATTATCTAACATTGATTCAAAATGCAAAACTACATCTAATCTCATAGTAGATCTTGTAAGTATTAAACTCTTGTCTCCAATCAGCCCTCTCGGGTTTTCTTGATTGGACATTTTCTCTCAAGCCTCTATTTTTTTACCAAGATGCCTTTTTTCCGGTTTTCACACTAATGAGGCGCCCATTTTTAGCAAGGCTGCCTTTTTTCGGTTTTCAACCTGCGGGGCTTTTATTCTCTTCTTTTGATTTTTAGACTTTAGCCATGGACCTCCTTGAGTCTGTTGATGCTGATTGGTTCTTTGAAGTTATCTTCATTGCTGCCTATTGGAAACTTTGTTCCCTTGGACAATAACCTCTCAAGAACAAATAGGCCTTCCTGCACTGGTTTGAACTTACCTCATTTGTCTAGAACATTTGGACTCATTTGCTTAAGGGCTAAACCTCCCTCCTTCAGTGGTGCTTTCTGTCTTTCTTCCAGGATGATCGAGTAGAGTGTCTTTTGATAGACCTGACTGTGGTAATAATCCCATGACCAGTCCTTATCTGACGTGTTTGATTGTTGCGCCATGTCGACTTTCAAAATTCTAGCTTCCATGACTATCCTTAAAGTTTTGCGCTCCACTTTGAACGGCCATACTGCTTTAGCCCTATGTATTGAGAACTGGGCGGTGACTCTTGTAAAGGTTCCGATGGTGGTTCTCTGGCTTCAAAGGGCAAAAGTCCATTTCCCTGCCCAATCCTTGTAGTTTCGAGCCATCTTGATCAAGATCTTCTTGTTAGCAACCTCTTATGCCCCATTAGTTTGAAGGCAATACAGAGAGAACTTGTGGTCTTTAATGCCATTCATCTGGAGCAATTCCCTAACCTTAACCATAAGGTGTCCTTCTGTCCTTGAACTCGGAGTGGTGTGGGAGACCATCTTGAAAAGACCCTATTTGTTGGGGCTGTAGGGCGCATCTCCCCTATGATGTCTATTTCTACGCTCGAGCAACCTATATTAATTGCAAGTCGATATAATTCTTGTGGTCCTTTTCGGAAGTCAAGAAAAATGGCAAAGTACCGGCACGTGTAGATTAGTGGGATTTGAACAAAGCTTGCCCCCCATTATGGATTTCCAATCTACATATTAATTCTTTTCCTTCTCTCTTTTTTGTGTTTTATTTTTCTTTCTTTTTTTTTTGTTCTTTTTTCTATTCTTTTTTTTTAGGATAAGCTTTGTTCAAATCCTAATAGTTTACACATACATGCACTCCTCATCTTCTCGATTTGGGACAACATTGACCAACCAAGTCTGGCGTTGAACTTTGATTAGAAATTTTGGCTTTATCTCTACTTGTTGACTCCTCCTTTTGATCTTTTCCACCCCTTTTGGCTTCAATCTTCTGAGCTTCTGCTTGACTAGTCCATGATTGTGGTGTGTTTGAACGATGTGCCTAGTAATTCCACGATCAACTCTTAGCGTGTCTTTATATTTCCAGGCAAAGACCTTTTTTATATTTTGTCGAATTTCTCTCAAGTTTTAATCTCTCTTCAGGAGTTACATTAGATGCTATCAAGATTTTCTTTGGGTTTCCCAAAGTTTTGAGATTAAATGGAATGGCATTAATTGAATCAATGTCAAATAAGTTATGATCATAATTATGCATAGTGAAAGTATAAGAAATATTGCACAAGTGAGCAAAAACGTTCATCTTATTAATGAAACTAAAATGTCATTATTAAACAGTTCAAAAATAAAAAGAATATCTAAACAGCTAATCGACTTTCGTTCTTGCCAACACAGCTATTGCAGTCGATGGTTCATTATCATCCCTAAGAACCGTCCCGCCATTCCACTTAGCTACTTAGTCCATCTTATTCTTTTCCTCTCGCTTTTTCGGGTCGAAGATCTTCTTGGAATCAATCAGATCTTGAATGGCATATCTTAAGGTCTTACAATTATCTGTGGTATACCCGGTGTGATGATGGAAGGCGTAATACTGATCCCCTCTGTGATCAGGCTGTCCCTGGATTCTGGCAGGCCTAGCTGGCAATGGCTGTAACATCCCCTCCTTTATCAGCCTCTTAAAGACCCAGGACAAAGACCTGCCCAAATTAAAAAAAATGCCTTTGCTTTACTTCCATGGTTGGCGCTTCTATAATCTTTTCCTTTTCTAGGCCTGGCATCAGTTCTTTAATGCGATCTCTCAAGGGACAATAGTAGTCCATTCTATGCCCTGAATACTTGTGATACGTGCCGTACCAATCTGCTCTATGTCTAGGGCCTACCCAAAGTAGTGAGGTGGGATTGAACTGCTCTAGTGGCTGAGACCTCTGTAGGCTTAACATTTGCCTCACAGATGTTATGGCTTCCCGAGCTTTCACCTTTTAGAATATGTGTAATCGCGAGGTCCTCTTCCTCTTCAGGCACAATGCTATATTTTAAAGTGGGCCTCCTATTTCCTCCTTATTCAACTGGTGAATTAAGTGGGCCCTTGCCTTTAGTTTTGAAAGAAAATGGAGGTACTGCAGCCATCGCTGTATGAGCCCTCTTGATCGTGGCCGACTTTACTTGGTTGAGAGCTGTTGCCATAAGCTGAGCTTGGAGAACCATTGCCATGGCATGCATTCTTTCTTTGATCACAACTAGCATCCTTTTTTCCAGCTTTTCAAACCTTTTATCTATCTCTTGGGCAATCAGGGCGCGAGTCTTTTCTGCGAATTGTGAAAGGCCAGCCATTTCTAGCGCCTTTAGATGCTCTGGTAAGAACGCTAAAACTTTGTCAACCCGCGTGAACTCTGATCGCTCCATAGACAACTGTTGGGATCCCCTAACCATCCAGCCAAATGGTCTACAATGGCTGAAAAGCAAGGCTTAGAATGATGCATGAATAATATGCAATGCATGGTCGTGTTGTGCAACAAACGGTATACAGTGACTAAAAGAGATTACATTGATACATGTGAAACATTTGAAAAACTATACACAGGATGATATATACATGTAATAATTATATGCAAAGAATAGGATGTATACATAAGGAGGAAATAAAAAAAAAATTATTTGTGCATGAATAGCATGAATATGCAATGCATCATCCATAACCACATGCAAGCAGATAGACCCTTCCAACCTTATTGCCCCCACACATGAGGTCGTATAGTCTCTATCCTAGGTGGGCTTGGCCCATGAGTTAGCAAGGAATACGATTGACGCACATGGTGCTCAGTGAAAAACCGGCAGCATAACCTCTCTTAGCTAATGTGCATACGCATGGGTTTTGACCATCATGTATTTAGGCAGTCCGAATAAGTAGACATGGGCCTATCGGGCCATGAAAGCCTTTAAATAGGTGCCCAATAAAATTATCTGGGCTTGTCCAATACATAATGATCCATATAGCAAGCAAGGTATTATGGTTCATACCACTTAGGGGAAGTATCTATTGCCATTACATGAGTTTTGGCTAGGGTGATGATACTTTAGGTCTACCCAAGCATAGTCCCTGCCAACGGGTCTAGTTCATCACAAGCGTAATGACCGATCGGGTCTCCATTTAATATACCATGATGGTACGAGACTTGGGCTGGTGATTATCCTTAACACTTCCCTACATTGAGTGAACATAGGGTTGTGCTTCGGGAATGCACCGGGGTTAAAAGAGGGACCAAACTAGCATAGATCTAAGGCTCTAATGAGATACAATACAGTTTCAAAAAAAGGATGAAATTTTTAAATTTAAACTCGGTTGTAATTTTTAACTAAGGCACTTTCGAAGCGAAGTCTCGAGTATTATCCCCAGCGGAGTCGCCACTGTGACGAGCACCGAACCCCACGGCGTCCCGAACAGCCCGCTTTTTAGGACTTCCGGGATGAGGTTCATTAAAACTTGCAACGAATTACAAGTGCATCTATATTGGACAACAAGGAGGTATCTTAGAGTCACCACCCAATAGAACATTGGGAAGGGTCGTCTAGCCTCAGTGAGCCTAAGACGATGCATATGTATCCATTGTGGGTAAGCCAAGAGGATCTTGGAGGCACCAGCCCAATAGAACATTAGGATGACCCTCTAACGTCGTGGAACCTAGGATTACACAGCGGGTAAATATCCATTTTGGGCAAACCAGAGGGATCTTGGAGGTCTCAACCCAATAGAGCATTAGGATGATCCTCTAACCCCCTGGAGCCTAGGATTATGTAGATTAGGACTTTTGGTGGGAAACAAGAGATATTTTGGAGGTTCTATCCCAATGAAACATCGAGATGGACCTCTAACCTCATTGAGCCCAAGACCAGAGCGGGTTCGTGACTTCTCATTTATTTGTACCTTGATTAATATTACAATTAAGTTTTAAATTCATTGTTTCACCAACTTTCCATACAATGCAGTTAATCAAAGCGCAATCCATTCACATAGATAAAGCAGTAAATTAACACAAAATAAAATACACGAAAATAAATTACAATAAAACTAGGGGCAGAATACAACCGCCATTATAAAATGATAGGTAAATCATACAAAAATCAGAATATTCATTGAAATGAGGACATTGGTCCTTCCATGCATATTTATTACAAATCGATTTTTGAGAAGTGTCAATTTTATTGGATAAAAACGGGACTTTGGCCCCCGATTTTCGAAAAATCCCAAATTAATTACTATAAAACATTTGGGCATTTTTACTTTAATGAGATTAAAACAATTTTCATGATAGAATAAATAAAAATGAAAAAAACAAGGGTAAAGAAAAAACCCGGATGGAAATCCTCAGATTGGCGCAACCACCATCAGTAACAACTCCAACCCATCCAAAATGGTCAGATCATAACTCAAAAAAATAAACATTTCAGTGTCAAAATCAAGAATAAAATAAAATAAAGAAAAGTAAAATATCATGAAATTTTAAAGAAACTAAGTGTTGTGCATTTTCTATTGATGCAACATACCGCAAGTATACGGTGTACCGAAATAGTACTTTAGATATCGATCCCACAGGGAACGTGTTACACACTATTACTAATTGATTTTAATCTTGTTTACAATGATTAATTGATGGAAAAATGATTCTAAATTAATCTACCATGTAACCTAACTAAGTCAAGTTTGTGTGAATTCAAGAAGATAGAAAAGATAAATGATGCTAGATATAAAGATGGAACTTGAAGTAATTGCTCTTAATGATTTTAGTATTCTTTTCTTGTAAGCCAAGTTGAATAAATTTCCTACTTACTTTCTCAATATAAGTAAGATTGCCCAAAACATACACATACAAGTCTAATTCCAAACTTTCATTTAAGATCTAGATGATTATATATGTAAATCTTAGGAATAAAACACAACCTATAGCAACCATTTCAATATTATGATTTCTCAAACAATATCTTAATGATGAATTTCCAATTAGTTGTAAGAATAAATTTATTTCTCAATTAAACTTAAACTTATAATGATCATGAATAATGTACTAATGAGTAATTCTACAATTAAGAACACTTGAATTAATATGAACAATAAAATATTTAATATAAACATTCAAGTTCAGAATTTACATCATAAAAATTACAAAGAAGAATTAAAAGATAAGAATTGAAGAAGGAGATTTCTCAACCCTTTTCAAGTCACCAATTGTAGTCTTCTTCCTTGTATAATACCCTCTCTTCAACACATAAATTCTATTTAAACAAAACTAAAGAAAATTATTCTAACTTGCAGAAAAATATTCAAATGTTCAATTCTAAGTCTAACATATTTAAATTACAGTTAAAATCAATATTTATAACATCAGCTCATGCCCCTTCAGATGCCCTTCTACAAAGGTTGTAATTGTTGAAGGAAAGATACAACTTTTCAAGTTCAAATTTGAACTTAGTGTCTAACGGATCCCTCTGTCGCGATCGCGACGCCTGTCGCGCTCGCGACAGAGCACGCCTCCTCTTGCGCTCGCCTTTCCTCGCGTGTGCCTTCTCCGCGTCCTGTCGCGACCTCGCGACGTCTTCCCTTGGTCGCGACAACTCCTCTTCTCTTCTCTTTTCTCTTCTTCTCTTGATCCTCCTTAGCGCGCTCTGTCGCGCTCGCGCCTCCCATCGCGATTGCGACAGAAGCTTTTCTGCCTTGGCTCATTTCTTCTTCTTTTCTCCATTTTGCTCCATATTTTCTCCATTAACTCCATACTTTCTCCATTTGTCTCCTACACACAAAACTTAACAAAACACATAAAACATACCTAATTCCTACAAATAAAAACACTTAAAACATTACTTATAACCATAAAATATAGTTTAATTATGAGCTAATTAAGCTCATATCACTGAGTTAAAAGATAAAAAGAAATAAAAAAAGTTAAAGAAACAAGTTAAAAACATGAGAATTTGCCCAGGGACGGCCTTCTGCACATGACCGATGGTCGTCCCTGGTGTGACCGACGAACAGAGTGTTGCGTCATCCATGTCCCGTCTCTCAAATGAAAGACGGGCATCGGTGACCACTCTGTCCGTCGGTCACCCCTAATTTCAAAAAAATCGAGAAAACTTCAAAATTATGATTTAAAAATCTTTGTTAAATAAAAAATTCTTATTAAAAATGAGAACAATTAATATAAGTCAATTAAATTCCACAAATATTAATCCAGAATGTTTACCCTCCGATTTTACCTTTTGGGTAGATATCGAATAACTTCGGTCCCGTACGTTTCACAAGAATCGAAAAAAATGGATCAAGAAAAGAAAATTTATATTTTTGATTCTTGAGAATTTGACAGCGATTCAAATATTGGAATTAGCCAGATTGATGGAAACGAATGAATTTCGTTACCTCAAATTAGCTCAATTCGCGAATAAAAATTGAGAAGAGAGTAGAAAGGCTTAAAGAATTTTTATGGAATAAAAAGTAAGTGAAAATAGAGATCTTAAGAAAAACTATTAAATTTGGATTTTGGTAAATTGCTCACAAAAAAGATTTTCCCGTTAAAAATTTGCCAACTCCCCATAATGAAATTTAATCCATTATTTATAAAGTTTAGAAATTAATTGGGATAGATGTGAATTTTAGAATTCGAATTTGAAAAGGATTTATGAAATTCAGTTTTTAATAAAATTAAATGTCCCAATCCCATTCAAATTTGAAGAGTTTTTAAACTTTATTGGATAGGGTTTACAAAATCCAGCGTTATCTGATCAGATCCACGACCGATGGCCGTCCCAAGAAACACCGACAGGTGTCTGTAAGAAGGGTACGCGTAGTAATTTGGATGACAGACGGACCGGGGCACGGGACTAGGGACGGCCGTCTCTTCGCGGACACGTGTCCTTCGCTTATACTAAAGACGATCGTCTCGTAAACACGAGAGAGGTGGAGAACCAAAGAGCGACGAGTGTCCTAACTCAAACGGGCTACCAGGCTGTGGAACAAAATCTTAATTTTCAAGCTAAATTTCCCAAACTCTTTGAAAGCCTCATTCTATAGAGAAAAAGACTTTAATCCTTGTGAAACTGAAGGACGAAAATCTCCAAATTCCATCCATTTATCTGAAAATAGACATTGATCTCTTCATCGGGTAACTCTGATCTGGACTGCCTCAGGGTACGGTGTTTACAGTCGTGCTATACAGCATCCACAAATCACATGCAATCGTATAAGTCCTTCCCACCTTGTCACTCCCGCATTCGAGGCTATAGTCTCTTTCTTAGGTGGGCTCGGTCCATGGATTAACAGGGAACCCGATGAACGTGTATGGTATGTGGTAGAAAATCGGCAGCATATCCTCTCCTAACTAATGTGCATACGCAAGGGTTTTGACCATTGTGTATTTAGGCAGTCCGAATAAATCGACATGGGCCTATCGAGGCATGACAGCCTTTGATTAAGTGACCAAATAGTCTTTTTGGGTTTGTACAATACATAATGATCCATACAACAAGCATAATATTGAGTTTCATACCACTTAGGGGAAGTATCTATTCATTACATGAGCTTTGGCAAAGGTAATGTTATTTTGGGGCTACCCAAGTGTGGTCCCTACCAACGGGTCTATCTCATCAAGAGCGTAAGGACCAGTCAGGTCTCCATTTAATATACCAATGATGGTACGAGGCTTGGGTTGGTGATTATCCTGAACACTTCCCTACATTGAGTGAACGTAGGGTTGTGCTTCAGGAACGCACCGGGGTTAAAAGAGGGACCAAACTAGCATAGATCTAAGGCTCTAATGATATGCAATGCAATTTTCGAAAAAGGATGAAATTTTTAGATTAAAACTCAATCATATATTTTAATCAAGGTACTTTTGAAGCGAAGTCTCAAAGTAAGTCCCCAGCGGAGTCGCCACTGTGACACGCGTCGAACCCCTGGGCACCCCGAAAGCCTGCTTTTAAGGCGTTTGAGAGAGGTTCATGCAAACTTGCAAGAAATTACAAGTGCGCCTATTTTGGGCAACAAGGATGTTTATTAGAGTCGCCACCAAATAGAACATTGGGAAAGGTCGTTTAGCCTTAGTGAGCCTAAGACAGCGCATATGCATCCATTTTGGGCAAGCCAGAGATATTTTGTAGGCCTCACCCCAATAGAATATTAGGATAGTCCTCTAACTTTGTGGAGCCTAGGACTATGCAAATTAGGCCATTTTTGGGCAACAAGAGATATTTTGGAGATCTCACCCCAATGAAATACTGAGATGGTCCTCTAACCTCGTAAAGCCTAGGACCAGAGAAGGTTCGGAACTTCCCATTTATTCATACCTTGATCAAAGTTATAATTGAGTTTTGAATTTAGCGTTTCATCCCATTTTTCATTCGACTTAATGCAATTAATTAAAGCGCATGTTTGCCATATAAGGAAAGCGGTAAATAGGAGCAAACTAAAAATACAATAAATTACAACAAAACTAGGGGTGGAATACAACCCCCATTTGTAAATAACATGTGAATCATACATAAACTGGGATATTCGTTAAGAATGAGGACATTGGTTCTCGCATGCCCATTAACAAAAACGATTTAAAGCATCAATTTTATTTATTGGAAAAATAGGACATTGGTCCTAAATTCGTTAATGAAAATCCCAATTCAATTACTATAAATATTTGACCATTTTTATGTATTAGCGGAATGAAATAATATTTACAATAATAATGCATAAGATAAAAAAGGGCTAAGGGTAAAAGAATGAACCCGAGTGAAGATTCTCAGATCATTGCAGCGTCCTCCATTTAATATAACCCCAAATCCACCAACTAAATCAATGAAACTCACAAAAATAAAAATGAAGTTAGTGCCACAATTAGCCCAAAATAATAGACAAAAAAAATGAATTATGTAAAAGAAACCATGAAGAATTATCAAAAAAATAGTAAGAAAATAAGTGATGGTGGAAATGGAGGAAAGGGAGAAGGAAAGGCCCAAGGAAGGACCATGGAGCGTGAGCGACGGGCGTCCCTAGGTTGACCGACGGGTGGAGGCAGAAACCCTCGACGAGCAACGGTCGTTGGTGGATCCTCTGCCCATCGGTCACTCCAGATCCGAAAAAAACGCAGAAATTACAAGCAAAAAATTGTTTTATTTTAAATAAAATACGATTTTGTGTGTAAATCAAAATAAAATTATTAAATGTGAAGGAGATTGATCCAAAATATTTACCCTCGAAAAATTACCTTTAAGGGTTAATGTCGCGTGGTTTTCATTCCTCGAGTTCTACAAGGATTGATCCGTGATATGTGATTTTTGAAAGATTTTTGGATTACAAAAATCATGTTTCAAAAACGAATCAAGAAAAGAAAATTATATTTTTCTTTCTCGACGTTTTGATAGGAGTTTTAAATGCTAAAGTGACTGGATCTGATAAAAATGAATTAATGTCGTTCCCTCGGATTTGCCTAAATTGGAAGAATATTTAATGGCAATTTTAGAAAAAATGAAAGCAAGAAAACTTTTATCAGAAGATTTTCAGTAGGAATTGCTAAATATTCTTTTGTTGGTCAAAACCGCAAACCCCGAACAACGAATCTCTATCCCCTATTTATAGGTTTTAGGAAAATCATTCAAATAATTTCAATTTTTGAATTTAAATTTGAAAAAGATTTCTGAAATCAAAATCAAAACCGAATGATTTGCAGAATATCCTCAAAATCAAATCTAAGATTTAAAAATATTTGAAAAGATATGGGGAATATTTGGAAATCTTGAAATATATTTAGAAGATATCAAAGAAATAGGGAAAATCTTGCCCAAATAACGACAGATAAGCGACCGATAGGCATCGCTGACCGGGGCATCCACATCTTTTGGGCGGCGAGTCACCCGCAAGAGATGGCAGCCATCGCTCGTGAGAGACAGGCATCCCTCACACGAGCGATGGGCATCGCTCAATGTGGGAGATGGGCTCGCTCTACGTGAACGACGCTCAGCACTTATCACGAGGGACGGGCCTCTCACGCGAGCGACAGGAGCCGCTCCCGCGAGGGATGGGCCCGCTCTGTGCGAGCGATGGGCATCGCTCCCATGAAAGACGGGCCTACTCTGTGTGAGCGATAGGCGTTGCTTATACGAGAGGAGGGCTGTTCCTAGGAACGAGCGATGGGCGTCTCCTGACAGATGGCATACCCGTTGGTGGAGCAAATAATATTTTTTTCAAAATTAGACTCCTCCTGACATCTAGAAACTCCCTATTACCAAGAAAATAACCTCAATCCTTGTAAAACCAGAAAGTAACAATTCACAACTCTCAACCATTTGCCTGATGACAGAAATTGATCTCTTCATCGGGTAACTCTGATTTGGACCGCCTCAGGACCCGGTGTCTACGATAGGGCAATAATTATACCATTATAATTATTCAATATTTTAATTATATACATTCCATGGAATCTCATCATGCCATTCCATTCATTTTCCATCCAAATCAATTATGATACATTTAATTTTCATTCTTATGCCATTGTATGTCATTAAAGTCATTATGTCATCATAGTACACCATGATATACACTTGTATGACATTCGGCCAACATACCATACATCCACCATAATTTATTTTTATCACATTTATCATCCATTTAGCAAGATTACATATTGATTAACAAAGTCATACCATTGATTCACGTCAAAACAAAGTCATACCATTGATCACGTCAAAACAAAGTCATACCATTGATTCACGTCAAAATAAAGTCATACCATTGATCACGTCAAAACAAAGTCATACCATTGATTAACAAAGTCATACCATTGATTAGCAAATTACATATTGATTAACAAAGTCATAACAAAGTCATACCATTGATTCACGTCAATTTACTTGGGAAGCTAAGATCTATGAAGAGATGGAGAGAAAATGGAAAAAAATTGAGGAAAAGAGGAAGAGTTCAATTCGGCCTAAGGAGATGGGAGAGAGAGGAAGATGCAAATAGATAATTTTGAACACATCTAGATGAAGAGATGTTTATATATGGGAATATTGAATTGGACTATGTCCAACCAAAGTGGTCGAACCGATTTGGGGTCAATTTTTTATTTTTAATCCATTATTCACTTTTCAATGGTAACTATAAGTTGCACAACTTATTTTCACTCCCAAATAAGTCCATCATTCTTAGAATATGAAAAATAGTCTCCCTGGAAAATTTAAGCTCAATCGGAGTCCGTTTGGGGTCCGGTTCACTTAAACCAGTTTGATTCGATATTTTCGATTCTGCTGTAATTTACTAATATTTTACTATCAAAAATTCCTAAAAATTATTTTAAATCATTTTATTCCCCACAAAAACTCTTTTAGAATTCATTTACTATTTTTAAAAATTAAGTCAAAGTTTACTCAAACTTGGTTACTATTTGAATCGAACTAGATACTAACTTCAATTTGACTTTCAGAGGCCTATATGACTTCATTTTTGCACCAAATTATAACACTAGTCTCCTTTTAACTCATATATTCTGATGGTCCAATAAAATATTTTGCTTTTTCATCTTCCCGGGAGGTTACCCATCATGGGGCTTTCTTGGCCTGAGCACATTTAGCCTTTTTAACTCTATTGCAGTAAAGGTACTGAAGCTGATATTTTTATACCAAAACCACACTAAAGACTCTACAGAATTCACTAATTACTGCTAGGCTGGTATTTGGGCTATTACAAAACCAATCAAAATATACACTTAGATCATTAACTAAACCCACTCAATTACATAACTAAGAACCAAAAAGAAGAAGATACTTTAATTCCAACCACACTTACCTTTCCAATTTAATCCCTTAACTCTTCAAACCAATTTGAGTCAAAACTCCTGAAAGCAAATGAAGAAAAAAAACAAGAAATGAAGAAGATGAACGAAAAGAAGAACAACAAAGAGAGAAATTAAAGAGATGGCCGGACCACATACACAAATGAGACAGATTTGTCTCCACTCAAGACCTTTATATTGCATGTAGGAGCTTATGTGGAAGCTCTAATCAAGCCAGTTGTTAATTCTTTTGACACATGTCCAGCTCATAGCAAATAACCCACTTAATCCTTTGGCCAACTCCCTTTTAGTCCCTTAATTCAATTCTTTCTTTTAACAACTTAGATTTCTTTTCAATTTAATCCTTATTAATCCATGAACTCACACTTATACAATTACGCTTGTACCCTTCTTATACAATTATCACTACAAATCCTTCTAAGATACAATTTGGGTCATTATAATTCTCCCCTCCTTAAGAAATTTCGTCCTCGAAATTTCCTACACTAATAATCATAATCTATACTATTTCATATTAACTACTCTATATAATACAAACTTGAACAAAACTTAAAACTTACCAAATGGACTTGCAGGTTCATCCACTTCCTCTTTGATCATAGCAAAAACTCGAGCGGGACCACTAGAAGCAATTGGTTTCTCAACCGTCTCTGATGGTGCTTGAGCAACTCTACCTCTTCTTCTTCCACTTCTCACAATTCCCGACACATTATCTTTACTCACTTGCGAGACCAAGTTCTCTATAGACTTAGGGCAATTGGCAAGCATGTGTTCCATGCTGCCACACTTGAAACAAGCTCCCGTGAGCTTCCTACACTTACTCTAATGACATCTCTGATAATGTTCACACTTGGGTATAACACTACCCCTATTGGAGGGTGTCATAACAGTTCATTTCAATGTCAGTGCTTGTACTGACCCTCGAATATCTTATTCACTTGCAGCTTCTCGAGCTCTCTCACCACTAACCACACCACTATCTGATGCTTTCCTTTTCTGCTCTCTCTTCTACTTTACTAACTCTGATTCTTCCAACTTCATTGCCACCAAAACCAATTTATAATAACTTACTGACTGCATAGCAGCCATTGCTAATAAAGGCCCTTTTATACTCTCTTTCAACCAATCCTCAAATTGTTGTCACTTGAAGTCTTCAGTTAAAAAAACGTCAGGCACATACTTGCTCAATCTACTAAACTCTTTCTCATACTCACCCACTGTCATGCTCGTTTGCTTTAAACTCACAAACTCCTTCCATTTAGCTTCTCTATAAGACTTGGTGACATACTTCTGCTTAAACTCTTGGACAAAGAAGTCTTATTTTAACTCAACCGGTTGCTGAGGATTCCGAAGCACTAGCTTCCACTAGTCATAGGCTGACCCTTAAAATAGTGATACAGAACAGGTCACTCTCTGATTCTTAGGATAGTTAATCTCTTGCAGTATCCTTCCCATCCTCTCCAACTAGAACTCAGCCACATCCGAATGATCCATTGAAGTTCCACTAAAATCTTCAGCTCCTCTCTTTCTAATAAGGTCCGTAGGAGCCTTAGGAGCAGTCAACCTATCCAATAATTACATCAGCCCTTGCACTAACACCGGATTATCCTAAGCAGGACCTAAACCTTCATCTCGAGGTTGTTCAAGTACACGTGATTAACACGCACCGGATTCAAACTTCCTGTCGTCTCTCCTACATCCTCACTCGGATCTGATTCCATCTATACCCTATACAAAATAACATCTGCATTAGGCCACGACACTAGACAAGCTCATACACATCTAATCTATACTCTAACATCCTATTGTCCTAAACTACCTACCTATGCTCTAATAACACAAACTTGTAGTGCCCCAATACCCCCTGGAAGGATATTAAAGTTGCTACAAACGCATACAAATACAACTACGAATACAATTCGCATCAAACACTATAACAAACTACTTATAAGTGGAGTAAGAAAACATATTACACACTTTGAACATTCACAAACGAACTTAAGTTATAATATTATAAAAATATCATTATCTTAAATATATTACTTTAACATTCCTTTTACAATACTACACTTATCATATACAAAATACTTTACATAATCTATATTATTCACTGTAAAAATAATCATATACAAAAGTCACATCAAGCTCCAACTCCTAGTGGCTAGCAGATGCATAACTCTCTATAAACTGAACCTGCATACCTACAAGGGAAAACACCCATGCTGAGCGAAGGCTCAGTGGGGGATATATAAAAGCAAATAGACTTATAACGAAGTCACAAACATCAAGCAATAATAGGCATATCCATAGTAATCGTGCTTATCACATCATTACATTTATAAGCTTATACTCTAAAATGAACATATTAATAACATATCTGTCTCATTTACATCCTCTTAACAAGCACATAATCTTTAGATTTCTTTGCAAGCATCATATATGATAAGCGATAACCTATCACTACTTTTAATATGCAATCATACACATGTTAACAAACCTTTGACATTTATCATTTACAGCTGGTAATAACATATCACTACATTACATGTACTCTCATATACATATGCACATATCATTACGCTTCTTATACATTCATAAACACATAATAGATTAGCCTGAATTAACATTGATGGTGGATACAGGTACTCTGGATACTGACAAACAGTATCAAACATCTAAAGACCTAACTCATAAACATCTGAATACTCAAGGTATCAAACTCTAGACACAAACAGTGCAACTCTGGCAGCTGCAACTCTAACCCTTTATAGGCATGCCTATCTATCCATTACTATGACTAATTCAGGCTTATAAATATAAACTCTATTCACTAAAGCCATATACTTTGCATCACTTAATTACTCTTTTCAAACCATTTCACATCATATAATAACTTTACAACTATGAACATATATATATATATTTGCTTATCAATCATGTCAAAGCAGTATCAACTAATCATGCTCATACTTATTTTACTTATTCATATAGTATACATGCATTTCTTAAATTCATATTGCATACAAAGTATGACAAATAACTAACATTCATGCACAATAACTATGTCGTGCTCGTGACCTATATCACACTTGTGATAGAACCAACTTACACTACTGTCGCGCTCACGGTACATGTCGTACTTGCAACAGATTGCCCAAAAGACTTATATCGCGCTCGTGATGAAGCTCGTTCTTGCAACAGTACACTGCCTGGCAACTCTTTGCCCACGGAGCACTCTATCGCGCTCGCAACAGAACACTGCTTGGCAACTCTTTGCCCACGGAGCACTCTGTCGTGCTTGTGACAAAGCCTGAACTCTATGTTCAAACTCCCACAACAACAAATCTTTAGCACATACTTTTCACATACATTCTTATATTCACATGCATGACTTCTATCATCAATCAAACAATAATTCCAGCCGCAATGGCCTTTAAAAACAAGCAATTGCATGCAATTAACTTTCTCATACATACCTATAATAAACTTATAATCAACATGCACATAGTGAAAACTTAATACAATCTCAATTTGTTAATAGAACATCATTAATTCAGCAATGTTGATCCATGTACAATTTAGCAACTAAAAGAGCTGTTGAACTATTTAAAAGCTCACAAATTCCTAACTAGATCAAACATGCATCTATTAATAGAAATCACGTAAAATCCCAAATAAGTCAACCGTGCATCTATCAAAGAAAAAAAAATAGAATCCCAAACATCAAAAGCAGCTTGATCAACACTCTCTAGCTTACACCTTGTCTTTGCCTTTATCTTTTCTTTTGTCCAAAGCTTCTTGCACAAAACCAGTCAAAATATACACTTAAATAATTAACCAAACCCACTCAAATACGTAACCAAGAACCAAAAAGAAGAAGATACTTTAATTCCAACCACACTTACCTTTCCAATTTAATCCCTTAACTCTGTAAACCAATTCGAGTCAAAATTCTTGAAATCAAATGAAGAAAAAAAATAAGAAATGAAGAAGATGAACGAAAAGAAGAACAAAGAGAGAAATTAGAGTGATGGTCATACCACATACACAAATGAGACAGCAAGAGCTTTATATTGCACGTAAAAGCTTATGCGGCAAGCTCTCATCAAGCCACTTGTTAATTCTTTTGACACGTGTCCAACTCATAGCAAATAACCCACTTAATCCTTTTGCTAAGTCCCTTTTAGTCCCTCAATTCAATTCCTTCTTTTAACAACTTATATTTCTTTTTAATTTCTATTATTATTACCCCATGAAAGATTTGGATGACTCCTCCAACCAGGGTTATGGGTGTTAGAATAAGGATTACCACGCCCTTGGCTTTGAATAAAATTAACTTGTTCTTCCTTATTAACCATGCCTAAATTGCAATTGTCACTCTTATGCCCTTGTTGACCACAAACATTACATGCATTTGATGAATTACCACCCACACTTAGACTATTAACTCTATGATTCAATGCTTCAATTTGGGCTGGTAATGCAACCATAAAATCTACTGAATGTACCCCGCTAGCATTAGAATTATTATATTCCCTTACTCTTTCAGGAGGCCACATACAATTATTCATTGACATTTCCTCCAATAGTTCAAATGCTGCTTCAGTTGTTTTTCTCATCAAGGATCCACCAGCTGCAGCATCTATTGTACCTCTTGTAGTTGGGTTAACACCATTGTAGAAGGTTTGCATCAAGAGCTCTCTTGGAAGGTTATGGTGAGGACACATTCTTTGCAATTCTTTGAACCTTTCCCAAGCCTCATACAAAGATTCATTGTCATTTTGAGCAAATGTAGTAATATCCTTTATGATTTTTGCAATTTTGGCTAAGGGAAAGTATTTTGATAAAAATCCTTGGGCCAATTGGTCCCAAGTGGTTATAGATCCCCTTGTTAATGAATTCAACCAAGCCTTGGCTTTATCCTTTAAAGGGAATGGAAAAAGCCTAAGCTTGATTGCATCAGCCGAAACCCCATTTATCTTAAAGGTATCACATATCTCAAAAAAAATTGCCAAATGAGCATTAGGATCCTCATTTGCCAAACCATAAAATTGAATGTTGTTTTGAATCATTTGTAATAAAGACGGTTTAATCTTAAATTGATTTGCATTTACCATTGGTCTTACCACTCCTTGTTGAGCACCACTAAAAGCAGGTGTGGCAAAGTCCATAAGTCTTGGTGGATTTTCTTCATCCATGATAATTGGTCTCTTATCCTTGTTCGTTTTCTTATTGGACTTCCGGTTACTTGACAAAAACCTTTCAATTTCAGGATTTAAGGGATCAAGCGCTTCTAAAGAACTCCTTGTACTAGGAATGAACTTTCAAATCCTGTAAAACAAAAAATAAAACACAAAGTTAAACTAAACAAACTAACAAATTTAAAACAAATAAAATATTGTAATCCAAAATCATAAATCAAGTTTCATAAGGAAAAATCAACGTTCCTCGGCAACGGCACCAAAAACTTGTTGAGCATTTTCTATAAATGCTAATAACTGCAAGTATACGGTGTACCGAAATAGTACTTAAGAATGTCGATCCCACGAGGAACGTGATTTACACACTATTACTACCTAATTTTAACTTTGTTTACAATGACAAATTAATGGAAAAGTGATTTTAAACTATCTTAACAAATGAACTAATGAAGCCTAGTTATGGATAATCAGAAGAAGATAAAATATATAATGAAGAACTAAAGATAATGAACTTGATTTCATCGTTCTTATCAACATTTATTCATCTTTTCATGCAAGCCAAGTTGGAATATATTTTTAACTCACTCTCTCGACCTGAATTAAAATGCCTAAAACATGCAATTAAAATTCTAACTCACAATTTTCATTAATGAATTAAAGGTTTCTAATTACATATTCCAAGAATAAAAGCCAACCTATAGCAATTATCTCAACATACCGATTTCTGAAAATACATTTTGATAATGAAATTCTATTAGATTTCAGATAAAGCAAACTTTCAAATTACTTTAACTTATAAAAATTATGCAAAAGATACTAATAGAAAATCTGCATTCAAAGACTCTTAAAGTAGATGGAATTAAAGAATGTTAATAATGAACAAATTCATTAAATTAATATTCATTAAATGTTCAGATAAGAAATAAAAGATAAGAGATTAAGATAGAAGTCTTTCAACCCTTTTCTCAACTCTTAAAATAGATTTTCTTCTCTTTGATCTTCTTCTTCAAAACATGAAAACTAACTAAGAAACTTAACTAGTAAAAAGAAACTGTTTAACTAAAATACAGAAAATTACTTAATAATCATCTCCCTATTTTACAGATAACGTTATATATTTATAGAATACTAAGAGTTACGTCCTTTAGAGATGCCCCTTGCAAATGGTTGCAAAGATTGATGAAGTTAGGTGCCCCTTCAGATGACTTTTCAAGAGAAACTGCTCCAACGGTCACTTCTATCGTGATCGCGAGAATATCGTGCTCGTGATAAAACGCGGATTTGGCTTTTCCCTTTTCTCTTTTCTTCTTTCGCTTTTCTTCTTCTCTTTGGCCACTCACGAGTCGCAACCTCCCATCACGTGTCGTGACTTTGCGTGTGAGTCGAGACTAGTGCTCATGTCTCGCCTTCTCTTCCCTTTCTCTTTTCTTTTATCGCTGTGCTTGGCTTCTCTGTGTCGTTACAAGTCATGATGGTCTTTCACGACTCATGACCCTACTTCCTCAGCTCCTCTTCTTTTCCTCCTTCCCTCTGCGTTCTTCTTTGCCAATCACGACTAGTGATCTAGCATCACTAGTCGTGACCCTTCTCTGCTCTCGTGATCCTCTCCACATATTTGCTTCTTCTTTTCATTTTTCACCTAAAAACACCAGTAAACACAAAAACACACAGCTAATACAAATAAACATAAACTAACACATATAACATCAAATATACACACAATTACATGATTAATTTCATAAATGCATAGAAAACATATACTAAATTATACCTCAATTAAGCTCCTATCAATTTTATCCTTATTAATCGATAAACTCACACTTATACAATTACGTTTGTACAATTCATATATAATTATCACTACAAATCCTTCTAAGGTACAATTTAGGTCAGTACACTAGCGGTGGGTTGTATATTAGGTCAATGAAAAGATAAACGTCTTTATGTTATTTATTATGCTAGTCACACATTATTGGATCCTAAATTAAATTACACCACAACAGAAAAAGAAATGCTTGCTCTAGTTTTTACATACGATAAGTTTCGTTCTTATTTTTTAGGATCAACAGTTATCATATATACTAACCCTGCAACTCTAAGGTATTTGTTTGCAAAGAAAAAAGCCAAGCCATGATTAATTCATTAGGTCCTATTTTTAAAAGAATTTGATATTGAAGTAAGAGACAAAAAGGGATCTGAAAATTAAGTGGCTAATCATTTATCGATATTGGAAAATGACCAAGACCCTGTGGGGGATTCGGATGAGATCAATGAAGCCTTTTTGGATGAAGCCTTAATGTTGGTAAGGCATATAAGTACTCCATGGTTTGCTAATTTTTTTAATTTTATGGCTGCATGAATTTTGCCACACGATTTGACTTATCAATAATGAAAAAAGTTATATTTTGATGCTAAGCATTACATTTGAGAGGAGCCATATTTATTCAAGATATGTGGTGATGGTGTCATAAGAAGATGTGTAGGTGAGGAAGAATATTTCAATATTTTAACTCATTATCATGCAAGTTTGTATGTGGGTCACAATGGAGGTACTAAGACAATAGCCCGTGTGCTTGAATGTGGATTTTATTGGCCTATATTATTCCAAGATAACCATTCTTTTGTTGCTCGATGTGATCATTGCCAAAGAGTTGGTAATATTGGAAAAAGGGATAAGATGCCTTTATCTAATATTTTAAAGGTGGAAATATTTGACATTTTGGGAATTTACTTTATGGCTCCTTTTCCTACTTTATTTGGACAAAACTGTATCTTGGTTGGAGTTAACTATGTTTCTAAATGGGGAGAGGTTGTAGCTGCACCAATAAATGACTCCAAAGTGGTCACCAAGTTCTTAAAGAAATTATTTTCTATATTTGGAGTTCCTAAAGCAATTGTAAGTGATGGAAGTACACATTTTATTAACCGTTCTTTTGCTTCATTATTGCATAAGTATGGGGTTCACCATAGAGTAGACCCACAAAGAAGTGGTCAAGTAGAAGTGTCTAATAGGGAGTTGAAATGGATCCTTGAAAAAATAGTTTCAAATTCAAGGAAAGATTGGGCGCATAAGTTGGATTATGTGTTATGGGCATATCGTACAACATTTAAAACCACTACTAGCATATCCCCTTATAGGTTAGTGTTTGGAAAGGCATGTCATTTACCCATTGAATTAGAGCATAAAGCATATTGGGCGATTAAAGCTTTGAATTATGATTTACAATTAGCAGGTTCTAAGTGCTTTTTGCAATTAAATGAATTAGATGAGATACGGCTTAGTTCTTATGAAAATGTAAAAATTTACAAAGAGCGAACTAAGAAAAGACATGATGCACATATTCATCATAAGAGTTTTAAGGTCAGGGATAAGGTACTTCTATATAATTCTAGGTTAAAATTATTCCCTAGGAAACTTAAATCTTATTGGAGTGGTCCATTTGAAGTAACTCAAGTATTTTAACATGGATGTTTAGAGTTAAAAAATGATACAAGAGAATTATTTAAAGCAAATAAGTAGCGGTGTAAAATATATTTAGAAGAAAATTTCCATGGACGAGATGTTTCTTATATTTCTTTAGGTTTAGCTGAAAAAATTGGTTAAATAAAGGAATTGTCTTTCTATTTTTGTTCTATTATAATTACTATTATTTTTGTTATTAATATTACTTTTCTATGTATTTTATATGATTCTATTTTTAATTATTTTTAGTGTTTTGATTATGTTCCACGGGTATATTAGTCAATATTTTTGACTTATTTTTGCAAACTTTCAAATTTTTTGAGTTTCTTCTCTGTTGTGAGCGCGACATTCATTGCACTCGCGACCCTTTATGAATGGTTTTTGTTTTTCACATAACAGCTTTTGTCATGAGCATGACAACCATTTGGTAGATTTCGAATATTTGAAACCTTTTAAATCCCTCTTCTCCCAACTCAAACCTACCTTTTCACTTCCTTTACTAATTTTCAGCTAAAAATTTCATCTTTTCTTTACATTTCCTTTGCATTTTTTTTCATCTATAAATTAATCCTTTGATTCAAAATGGTTCGCTTGAAGAAGATGGCAGATAAGCATGCTGGGAAGGATGTTTCTTCTTCCTCTCAACCAATAGGTTCAACTGTTCTTTCCCAAAAATTAAATATCTATTTCCTATTTTTTTCTAATGAAGAAGGTAAAAAAAAATCAATATTTTTCTAAGAAAGGATTGTGGGTATGATGCATCTTGACTTTGATTTGCTAGATACACTTTATATTAGTTAAGTATTTGGAACATTGTTGAAATTTATGAAGTGGGAAAAATTTACACACATGTCTTTGCCTGTTAGGAGAGATTGGGCTCTAGAATATTTTGTCACTTTAGCTTATGTTGATAATAGGAAAGTCCAATTTAAGTTTAGGCATGATGAAAATTAGTATATTTTTGGTTTTAACAAGATGCATGATTGGTTTGAATTTCCTTTAAATGGGCAATTTTTTGTTCTTTAACATTTTGTAACATTTGATTGTTGGAAGAAATTAACTCGTTTAGATAGTTTCACACCTAAATATTCAACTAATAGGTTATTTACAAGTAATGTTATTATGCTTTTTCACAAGTATTTATGTAATGCTTTGTTTGGACGAGTTCAGAGCAACAAAGTCAAAACAAAGGATCTTTTTATGCTATCATTGATGCAGGCTAAACCGACTTCGTGTTCCATTTCCTTTATTTTCGATGGTTTATATACAACTTCTGTGTCGAAGAACAAAATGGTGGGGATGGGGCATATGGTGACTAGCATTAGTTTGGGTTATTTGGGGCAGTTAAGTGGTTTTGAACTAGAAGAGGATGAGCGGATTCAAATGCTTGATGTGGTCTTTTTGAAGAATTTGCAATTGATTACTCAGGTTGGTTGGCCGCCCAGATTTTTTTTCTTACGAAGAATGCACTACTAAGTCCTTGGTGAGAAAGGGTAAGGCAAAGGGACTTATTAATGAGGCCTCCTTCGATGATGATTTTGAGGATAAAGATTCGATTTCTTGGGCTCAAGAAGGAGCTGGTACTAGGGGTTGGCAGTAGGTGCTCACTCGTTTAGATATTATGGATGCGGCCAACCAAAATCTTGCTATAAAATTGAATGGAATTGAGACTCACCTTAAGGATTTGAGTTGCATTCACAAGTCTATGCACTAGAAATTAATGTCCTTTTTTTTGCAAGAAGAATGTTGAGTTCACTCCTTAACCGCCAGGGTCGCCTAGTGGACCTAATTTAGGGGAGTTTTTCTTATCTTTTCTTGCACTTTTGGGTTTCACATTGCGGTCAATGTGAATTTTTAAATGTGGGGGAGGGATATTAGACTTTGTATATGTTTATGTACATGTCTTTGTTTAGGTTCTGTAGAATGTGTTTGTTTTGTTTGTTTTATTTTATTGTGTTGATATGCGTGATTGTTAATAGTAGTTGTTATTTCATTTTTATTTTGAGTATAAACATGTATGTTTATTTTTATTTTCTCCACAGTTATATGTAGTTTCTTTACAAGTTAATCTTGATTATGTTTGAGGTTAATCTTGATGTTAATAATTCACTTTTGTATGCTCAACTGGTAGAATTTTAAAGTTTAATGTAGCATATGTTTTAGATTTTCTTTTTATCTCTTTTTAATATTTTCAAGGTCTATCGAATGTTTAGTCAATTTTCTAGTTAAGCTTAAATTCTAGGATGGTAAGGATTTAAGTTTGGGTTCTAAGGATTTAAGTAGCCTTAAGGAAACTATAGCCATAATACGAATAACTTGTTTTGCAATAATGGATGAGGACACATAAAAAAAGAGAGAGAATTAAAGAAAAGAAAATTAATGCTTGTTGATGTCTTACATTTCGAGTAAGCTGTGTGTAAGTGAGTTTGCTCCTTATTTACATTCATTCAGAAAGAATGTGTGATGTCACAAGTAGAAAATTAAAATAAAAAAAACTAGTGGGATGAAGCATTAAATGCACCCTTTACACATAAAAAAGAAGAAAAAAATGTCTAAAAATGCCATGAGAAATGCAAGTGAATACATGTGTTTAATCTTTGTTCTAAATGGCTACTTTTGTTCTTAGAATTTCTAAATTTGAAGACTAACATTTTGGCTAGATAGCTTGATTAGCACCTTTACTCTATATTCATTGATCTCGTTCTTAATAGATTGAGATAATTTGTAAGTTTATTATGTATTCTATGCAACTTGTTTTATCTATCATTGTTGAGCATTGGGGAGTTTAGTTGTTCACTATCATTTCCTTAACTTCTTTTATGGTTAAGATAACTTGTTGAGTTACTACATCTATTTTGGAGAAGATAAAGATTATGTTTATTCTCTCACTTAGATTTTTGATTTTGTGCTTGAGGACAAGCAAAATTTTAAGTGTGGGGGATTTGATATGAGCTTGAAAGGTTCATATATTGGTTATGTTATATTTATGTTTGTGATGTTATGTGTTTAGTTTTAGTAATATTGTGTGGATTTTGGTACCTTTTATGTTTGTTTGTGTGTTTTGTTATCATGTAGGAGTGTTGGGAACTTGTGAGCTGAAATGGTGCAAGGAAGAAGAAAAAAGAGCTTCGGCATGCTATGTCCCGAGCGTGACAGATATATTCGTTAGGCAATTATTTTTGAAAAGTTGCTTGAATGGGACATGATTCTTCACCAAAGCATGTGTACTTCCAGAAATATGTTTGAGGAATGATGACCTTTGGGTACTAATATAAAGGATGCAGAAAGCAAGAAACAAAAGAATGAAAATTAATAACTTAGAAATAGAAATAGAGAAAAATATATAGAGAGTTTTCTGAGTAGAAGTTTAATTTTTAACAAAGGAAGAAAAGACAAAAAGCTAAGAAGAAGAAGTAAACATCAAATTATGAGTACAGGATTGAAATATCGTCTTTTATTTATTTATTTATTTTCAACTAGTCTTCTTTGTAATATTTGAATGATGTCTTTTGGGAACTAAATTATTAATTTTATATACTACTTATTCTAATTAGTATAACTAAATATTTATTTGTGGAATTTCCTATTAGTATCATTTGCTTTTAATGTTATTAAATGTTCATTATAAGTATGAATGCAATCGAGAGATATGTTCTTACTTAAATATATTAGAAATTCATTATCATTATCATCACTAGAGAGATCGGGATGCTTAAGATAATTGTTATAGGTTGATTAAATATTCTTAGGATATGCGAATATGCTAATCTAAGTCTATAATGAGAATTAAGAGTTAGAAATCATATTTGCATATTTTACGCATTCTAATTCAGATCGAGAGAATGAATTAGGAATATAACACTACTCGACTTGCAAACAAATATTAGAATAAGAGAATAATTATCAAGTTTCAATCTAATTACAACTCATTATTTATATTTGTCACCTTTGTTTATATTTAAAATAGGTTTAATTTACATTGCATTTAGGGTATAATAGAAAGTAGTTTAGATTAAACTCGAAATTGCGAAAACTGTAAACAAAATAGAAAATAAGTCATAGTGAGTATTAAACAAATTATTCCTCATGGGATCCATATCTTAATTCCTATAATGGAAACATGCACTTGCAGATTTCACACAAGTTTTTTTTTGTGCTAAGGGCACATAATCATTTCGTATATACAATTAGCCATTTTTATGCATTTCAATTCAAATTCATTTTCTTTCATCACAGTAACATGTTCATTTCATATATTATGCCATATCATTAACACTTGCATTTTCAATCACAATTTACATTCAATTGGATATCAATCACAATACACATTTACTTTCATATCCATACACATGCACTTTACTTCATATTTTATCTCTTTTTCATTATTCTAAATTTTATAGCTATTAATTATTTATTTTAACATGCATACTCTATATTTCACTTTAAATATACATTATCAATATTATTCACTTAACCATATTATGCTTTCACACTATCATTTATTAAATTAAATTCTAAAATTCCCAATAATTAAGTAATACTCAATTTTAATTTTATACTTACTCTAAAGTATTATATTCATTGAATTGTCAATTTATTCATAAATTTCCGGGTTGCTCCATCGCCAATATATTCTTTTGTTAAGATTAAATTCTTTTACCAAACATATCTCTTCCATGCTAATCAATATTTAAATCTATCTTCAATTATACTATTAACATCCTTAAAATAACTTAGCTTAGATTTTTCTTTAAACATAATACAATACCTTACTATACTATATTCCAATAAACTCCAGAATTTCTCAATTGATTAATATATACACAATTTTAATTCTATATTCATTTTATAACATTATATACATTAAATTAACAAATTACACATTAAACCCTATAATTGTAACTCTAACTTCATATTTATCTCCATAATTATTTTTCTTTCATTTCCCATTTAATCCACTAGATTTTTTTACTAATTTACATGATTTCACGCTTATATATCATTGAACCTCAAAATACACATCTTTAACACATGTATTCCCATTCGGCCAAGCTAGGGTTCTTCTTTCCAAATTAGTTCTTTCCATTTTAAATTCATTAATCTTTAATTTAAAGCCCTATTAACATGTTTATAAGATTAATTCCAATTATACATGCATGAATCACACTTTTACATATTGGACATACACTTGAACACACACAAAACTAATGGAAAAAGAAGGATATTGTATCCACTAACCTTTGATTCTTTTCCTTGATACTTTACACTTCATTTTCCTTGTATTTGGTTTTAGAACTTCTTTCCTCTTCCATTTTCTTTGATTTTTATGATTTACCTTTGTTTCTCACCTTCTTCCACCTTATTCCCTTTAATTAGGCTCTAGAGATGAAGATCTATGAAATTAGAGCATGAAAATCACTTGGGGTAATTTATTTGAGTGGATTGATGGAGAAAACTTGAAGAAAATTGATGAAAATGAGAGAGGAAGAGGTCACAGCTTGGAGGCTGTAGAAGATGATAGAAAATTCTGCAATCTCCAGATTTTTCCGACTATTTATAACTCCTTAGATGAGCTAGGTTTGGGTTCAACCAATTGGATTGGGCCAACCCAAAAGGCCCAATTTAATTAATTAAGTATTATTTTGGCCTAATTTAATTCTATCACTTTCCAAACTCAAATCCTCAAAAAAATGCTTCCATAATTCTCAAAATATATTTATTAGGCTCTATGAATATTTTTGGGTCAATCGGAAACCGTTTTTCAGTCCGATGAATGCTTACTAGTCAGAAAACTCAATTTTCTATGTCACCGTAAAATTTATTTTTCATCACCATAATGTCCCTCATATTAGTAAGAGTATATTCCTGTGTTCAAATAATTTTTCTAAGGTCTGCAGTACTCTTTTTAAGCCCAGTTAAACATTGGTCAAACTAATTCACTATTTGAACCGAACCGTGACTTTTTCTCATTCTCGACTTTTGGAGATCTGTTTGACTTTATTTTCACTTCAAATTTCATCATTAAACTATTCGCGACTAGTATTTTTCAATTATCAAATAAAATATTTTTCGCCTCCAGGTGTACTTTTCACACCAGTGTTACTATTCAAGGGTCAAAAATTACTATTCGCAAAAATTGCAATTTAGGGCTATTGTAGGGAAAGACAGGAAAACGGGAAGGAAAAATCGGAAGAATAGTGGACAGTAAAATGGAAAAGAGGGAGAGAGAGTACTCGGCGGAGGAGCAGCCGACGACGACTATGGCAATTCGATCGCCATTATTCGTAGCACTGGTCAGCACAGCCAATCAAGCCCTCTGTTCAAGAAAATAGACCCGATTTGGAGATAGAAGGCCGAATCTTCTTTCGCTTGCTCCGGCTACCTCCGGCAACTGGTGGGACATGTAACGCCTTTATACCCTATACATACATTGCCAACTCAGCAATACTGAACGATTACCATGATTGTTTTAAAGACAACTTAGTCATAATGCCGATTTGCGATAATTTTTTTTCCATACTTTACATTAACTTAATCATTTATAAACTCATTATTTTAACTTAACGATGACCTATAATTGTCTAAGTTACTATTCATTTAGTCCAAATTTCGGTAGTGCAATGGCTTATATTTTTGTCTACCCTAACCCTGCAAATCAAATAACCACAGCCTCGGTAAGGGCACAACAACAATATAATATATCACAAACCACTAATAATCCATAATATCCATTCCCTTACCATCAACAGTCATAAACTCATACATAAATACATACTCTAAAAACTTCAAACTTGATACTTTAGATACATGCCAATATATATAACATACAAAAATATCTTGTAACTTCACCGATCGGCTTCCAACTCCTGCGGTATGCTTGCTCCAACCTATGGCATACCTACATGCAGTCAAAATAAACTACGTGCTGAGCATTAATATGCATAGTGGTGGTTACAAATCCATAAATTTTCACTACTTAGACTATTTTCTACTTAATTATATTATGAAGTTCTACATAATATATTATTCATATTTAATCAAGAAATTTATCAATTTAATTACATAATTACTCAATAAATTACTTTATTCACTATTTACATTTTTTAATCCTTTAATTAAACTTACCATTTCAGTTATTACATTTAGGTCCTTAATCTTTTTCAATATTTCTAATTATGTTCTCATCTTTCTAATAATTCCATTTATGTCCCTCCGTTCTCAATAATTTCGTCTTTGTCCTTTCCTTTCCACTTAGTTACCAAATTACCCTTAATTACACTTAATTTACAATTTTACCCTTTTTTATTCACATTTTCGACTTTTACCCTTTTATTCACCTTTAATTACCAATTTACCCTTCTTTACACTTAAATTTCCTTTTTAACCTTTAATTATTTCAAAATTACAATTTAGTCCCTAATTTATCACCTTTACACTAAATTACCTTTTTGTCCGTACATTTTCATTTATTTACATATTACCCTTATTATTTACACTTTTTACCTAACTTACTCGATTTTTACCCATTTGGTGTAAAATTACCATTTTACCCTTAAATTTTCTATTTCTTTCAATTTAGTCCCGTTTTCACTTAGTTTCTCATTTATCACTATGTTAATCAAGTTTTCCTCATAATTACCATTATGCCCCTAGTATACACCTGGTAGAAAATCTACTAACCGGATATGCGGGGATGTGGACCCCACATATCCACTACACTATATAATGACCCCAATGGGACCATTTATCACTGCACTGCACTGCACTGATCACTTTTGAACACTATACACTGTGATAGACTATATTGGCTTATAATAGCAAGTTGTCATGACTCATACCGTAGCGTGGAATTCCTATGGCTAGCCAATTATATCCTAGACTAGATTTCACTACCGAACCACTACTAAGGGCAAGATATTATTAAAATCCACTTAAATTTCATATTATGTCAACATACATAATTCGGCCAAGTCATCATTTTCACTTATAATTTTGCATACATACTCATTTATCACCAATTAATCAATTATATACCATTAAACATCAAAATACACATTAAAAGTCCCATAAGTTCAATTCGGCCAAGGTATTAACTCTTCATTTTTTTCACTTTAATTTCATTTAACCACTCATTCATGAAATTTGCATGTTATACTAATCATAAACATCAATAACATACCATAATTAACCTTATTCATGCATAATTTCATCATCATTCAATTCATCCTCACTTAGGGTTTTTCATCCATGTTTCAGTAATTCATTTTAATCACATACACATGCTTATTTAACCTCCTTAACCATGTTTATCACATTAGATTCAATTAATCATGCCTTAATCACAAGTTCGTACTTAAACACAGCCTAAAACTCAAACATAACAAGTGGAAAAAGAGGGATTTTGTAACCACAACCCTAAAATTCTTACTCTACACTCTCTAAGCTTCCTTTTGCTTGCCTTTGACTTGAGAACAACCTTCCTCATAAGGAGTACCTATGGTAGCCGAATGTAAACGTCCACATATCATCAAAACCATGCTTTCTTCTTACAAAATAACTTCATAAATGAACTCTACACCCTTGAAAACCCCCATAGGGAACAATAAACCCAATGGTGTGTGTGACGCGCGCCGAACCCGGAAACCCAGCAAGGGCCCTCGCTTGTGAATCCGCTTTGGGATTCGAGGTATTGGTTTGCGTCTTTTGATCATGGGTGCCATGAGACATCATCCGTGTATCCCTCCCAATAGAACATTGGGGAGAACAACCTAGCCTATTGACGCCTAAAGGCACCTTTGAGGTATTTGGAGTTGCCACCCAATTTGCAAGAAATTGGGAAAAGGTTTCTCACCTCTAACGGTCTAAACCAGAGATACGGTGTCCGGGACTTCCCTCTTATTTATGCCTTGGTTAATTATAAATGGGTTTTTAACTTCTTAAAATTATACCTCTCATTTCACGCGATCGATGCATTTTAAATTAAACAACCCATTGCAAGCATTCAAAAAGTGATAAAGGAAAGCAATAAACACTCAAGCACACAATTACAAAGGAAATAGGGTGGAATACAACCCCATCGAAAGGAAATCAAAGATGTGGATGGGGATGGAATACAATCCCCTAAAATAAATAAAGTTGCCCCAAAATTAATTACAATGGCCCAAAAAAGAAATGAACTTGAATTTAAAACACTCAACCAAGATTAAAATAAAAGAACATACATAAATCGGGACATTATTTAAGGAACATTGGTTCCTTCGCACTTGTTCGAAATTTAGGAACATTGGTTTCTTCGTATTAATTTAAAGAGGGTTTGAAGAGTCATTTTGGTTGTGAGTGATCCCATTTTTAGAGAAAATTAACTCTTCGTTTTATTGTGATATTTTTAATATTTGGCTAAAATAAGGGACATTGGTCCCAGTTTTATTAATGAAAATTCCGAGCTAATTATAAAAGTATTTTTGTAATTTTTTATCTCACGCGTGCACAAGTAAAATGATTATTTACACATAAACATGTAGCAAATAAAGGGGAGTTGAAGGGATTTCACCAAACCGAAGTGTTCGTCCACGCGTCGCGACCCATCCGGGGAGTCGCGGGGTGCTCAAATAACCCGATTCAAGTTAAACTCATACACAAATAATATCAACAATATTAGTAAATATTCTAAAAATTAATTAAGTAAAAATAAAATGAATATTAGGCAAGTCAATTTATAATGATAAGACAAACACAACAAAATAATAATAATATGAATATCATGGTAGAAATAACAATAATAATGATAAGTGAAATAATAATAATAATAATAATAATAATAATAATAATAATAATAATAATAATAATAATAATAATAATAATAATAATAATAAACAGTAGCAAATATAAAGTAAGCAAACAATAAATTAATGGCAATAAAGATAATAATAGTAATAACAAAACATTAACGGCAACCAATGTAGTAGTAGTAATAATAATAATAATAATAATAATAATAATAATAATAATAATAATAATAATAATATAAATGGCAAAACGTTGAGACTAGCAAAAAAGGGGAAAAGCCAACAGTGGAGTAAAGGTAATAATAATAATAATAATAATAATAATAATAATTACAATATACAATATATAACAACTATGTTAATGACAAACTATATTAACAACAACAAAAATAATTATTAACGGTAGTAATAATAGGATAAATAATGATAAAAGTAATAATAGTTGAACATGATAATAATAATGATATTATAATAATAATAATAACAAAAAATCAAATTGAAGCAAACAAATGATATATTAATACTGATATTAACACATTAAAATGCTAAAAGTAAATAATAGACATGATAATAATAGCAAAAATAATTTTAACAACAATAAATAATGTACAAGAAAAATAAAAGAGAACAAGTCCAAGAATGTTTACCCTCAGAATTTTTAGATTGGGGAAACGGTGTCCCGATCGATTTTCCTTGTCGGATTTGTGGTGATAAATATTTGAAGAAAATGTAGAAATTAATATTTTGAAATAAAACCAAGAAAATACTCTGATGAAAATATTTTTGGTGGATGATTTGAGCAAAAGGAAATTAATTTTCCAAGCCCAAATCACTCAAGAAAATGGATTATGTATTTTTGAAGAGCAAATCAAGATTAAAACTTGAGAAAAAATAAAAAAAGCTCAAGAACTAGTTGCTGGAGAGAAAAAAGTTGAAAGAAAAAAGCCCTTGAAAAAACACAATCGCCCTCCCAAAATAAGGGGAAAAACCATCATTTAATCTTGCCTTGGCCAAAAATGGCAAGGGACAAAAAAGCCTTTATTTTTAGTTAATCCAAAATAGCATAAAATGGTGAAACAACAAAAATGTCAGACTGAAAAAAAGTCAGAATGAAAACAACGAAAAAAATGGACAGGCGAAGACCAGCAGGTCGCGCGAAGAGGGCAAGGGCGCGCTCGGCAGCCTGCTGCGCGCGTGGTGCCCCCGCACCGCGCGCAGCAGGCAGCTGCCTCGCGTGCACGCTCCCCCCGCCTCGCGCGCGGCGCCCTCCGCCTCGCGCGTTGGGGCGTCGCGCGAGGCGCCCGCCTCACGAGCAGGGGGGACGCGCGGCGCCCCTCGCCTCGCGCGCAGGGGCCCCTGCGCGCTAGGGCAGCCTGCCGCGCAGGCAACCCTGCGCTGCCGCAGGCGGCCTTCGCAACTAATTTTTTTTTTTTTTTTAAATTTTGACACAAAATTAATATATTTTTTACTCCATTTTAATTTTAATTTCCCCAAAAATATATTTTTAATTATTTTCCGAAAAACACATCTTTGACAAGGGAACGATCGATTCTCACATTTCTTGCCGAAAATCGGTCTTCTATTTCATCATCGGGTAATCCTGATCTTGGACCGGTGTCTACAGTTGCCCCCAATTTTGGGGAACTTAGAACCTAGGTGCCTAAGTGAGCCAAAATTCAGAAGAGAGAGGGAGAGATGCGTACCTGAGGCGGTCACCGTCCGGAACTTGGTCTTGCCAGCTTGTCGGCACTATAGGATTACTACTGGTCACATGATTGAGGAACATCAGCTTGTCGACGTGAAACCATGGATGATTGAGGAACGTCAGCTTGTCGACGTTGTAGACACCGGGTCCCGAGGCGGTCCAAGATCAGAATTACCCGATGATGAAACAAAAGACCGACTTTCGGCAAGAAAAGTGAGAATCGACCGTCCCCTTGTCAAGATTGTGTTTTTTCGAAAAATAATTTTAAAATATATATTTTAGGGATTAAAATTTAAAATGGGAAAAAATATTAATATTGTGTCAAAATTAAAGATAAAAAAAAATATAAAAAATATATAAAAAAAAAAATTTTTATCGCGAGTGCCACTGTGGCAGCGCGGGGCCGCCTGCGCGGCAGGCTGCCCCAGCGCGCAGGGGCGCCTGCGAGGCAGGCCGCCCCAGCGCGCAGGGGCGCCTGCGCGCGAGGCGGGGCGCTCCGCGCGACCCCCCCCTGCGCGCAGGGGCGGGCGCCCCGCGCGACCCCCCTGCGCGCGAGGCGGGGCGCTCCGCGCGCCCCCCTGCGCGCAGGGGCGGGCGCCTCGCGCGACCCCCCTGCGCGCGAGGCCTGCTGCCTCGCGCGCCCCCCCCTGCGCGCGAGGCAGCTGCCTCGCGCGACCCGCCTGCGCGAGGCAGGCTGCGCGCAGCGCTCCACGCGCCCTTGGCTCCTCCGCGCGACCTGTTTCGCCTGTCCGTTTTTTGCGCTGTTTTCAGTCTGATTTTCTGATTTTTTCAGTTTCCGTTGTTTCACCATTTTATGTTATTTTAGATTAACTAAAAAGGAAGGTTTTTTGTCCCTTGCCATTTTTGGCCAAGACAGAATTAAATGAGGAATTTGCCCTCATTTTTGAGGGGACGAAGGGTTTAATTCAAGATTTTTTTCTTAGCTTTTTCTCTCTAGCCTTTCTACTTTCCAGGAGGTTGGTTTTATTTCTTAAAAATTCTTCAAAAATCCTTTAAGTTTTGGTCTTCTTAAACTTGAATTTCTAGGTGTTCCTTCAGGGAAGGTACCTCCTTTTTTGGATTTTTTGAGCTAGAAAAAAAAAATCAATTTTCTCTGCTCAAATCTTCCTTCAAAAATATTCACTTCAAAATATATTTTTCAAAAAATTTATTTAGAACTCATATTTTCTCTTTGAATATTATTATCATCAAAAAATCGACAAGGGAACGGATCGAGACATCCTATTTCCAATCTCAAAAATTCTGAGGGTAAACATTTTTGGACCCGTTCTCGTTCATTTATTGTGTAGTATTTATTGTTGTTAATATCATTTTTGCTATTATTATTCTTATTACTCGTTTCTAGTAATTTAATGTGTTAATAGCACCATTAATGCATTATTTAGTTGCAATGCTTTGGTTTTTTTTTATGCTCATCCTTCATTATTATTATTATTAGTTGGTTAATATAAATATTGTTAAGTTGTGTCGTTTCCCTATTTTCATATATTGTTGTCATCCCTCTTTTGTTTTATCCTTTTATTTCCTTTTATTAATTTATTGTTTTTTTATTTAGTTTAACCATCATTATTATTTAAAGTTAATTTGTTTCCTATTATTATTATTATTATTATTATTATTATTATCATTATTATTATTATCATTATTATTATTTAATTCTCTATTTTACTATCATTGTTATTTATTCATTTGCTAGTATTATTCTGTTTTAGTATTGTTAGTGCTATTATTACCAACTATTTGACTAGTTAACATTATTGTCATTGGTATTATTATTTAATATTTCGTATTATTTTTATTATTAGTGTCATGGCTATCATTGTTGTTATTAATATATTTTGCTTTTTTTGACTAATCTATTTTGAATATTTACTAATACTTTTTTTTGATATTATTTTTTCTGTCTGAAATTTAACTTGAGTCGGGTTATGTGAGTGTCCCCGCGGCTCCCCGGATGGGTCGCAACTCGCGGAGAATCACATCGGTTTGGTGAGATCCCTCCAACTCCCTTTTTATGTGTTATGTGTTTATTTGTAAATATATATTTTTTATTCGCGCACGCGTGCGATAAAAAATCACAAAAATACTTTTACTACTAAATCGGGATTTTTACTTATAAATCGGGACCAATGTCCCTCATTTTAGCCCGACAACGAAAATGTCACAATTAAAACGAAGAGTCAACTTTTCTACAAAAATGGGATCACTCATCCCGGTTTTCATTCAAACAATCAAAACGACTCTTCGAACCCTCTTTAAGTTAATACGAAGGAACCAATGTTCCTAAATTTCGAACAAGTGCGAAGGAACCAATGTTCCTAAAATGATATCCCGATTTATGCATGTCTTTTTATTTCGTTCTTGTGTGAGTGTTTTAAATTCAAGTTATTTTCTTTCATTTTGGGCCCTTGTAATTAATTTTGGGGCAACTTTATTTATTTTTGGGGTTGTATTCCGCCCCCATTTGTATTCTTAATTTCCTTTTATTGGGGTTGTATTCCGCCCCTATTTCTATTGTAATTGAGTGCTTGGGTGTTTACCGCTTTCTTTATTTACTTTGCTTATCGCTTTTATTTATTTTCTTTACGTGCTTTCAATGCGCTATCTAGTTTAAATGCATCAATCGCGTGAGATTAGAGATATAATCTTAAGAAGTTAAAAATCCATTTATAACTAACCAAAGCATGAATAAGAGGGAAGTTCCGGACACCATAACTCTGGTTTAGACCGTTAGAGGTGAGAAACCTTTTCCTAATTTCTTACAAATTGGGTGGCGACTCCAAGTACCTCAAAAGGTGCCTTTAGGCGTCAATAGGCTAGGTTATTCTCCCCAATGTTCTATTGGGAGGGATACACCGATGATGCCTCATGGCGCCCATGATCAAGAGACGCGAACCTTTCATACCTCGAATCCTAAATCGGATTCAAAGTGGGGGCCCTTGCTGGGTTTGTTCGGGTTCGGCGCGCGTCACAGTGGCGACTCCACTGGGGACTTAGTGTTTGAGACTTCACTCCGAAAGTGCTTTGGTTAAAATTTATAATTGGGTTTTTGAAACTTAAAATTCTATCTCTTTTCGAAAAAATTGCATTATATCATTTTAGAGCCTTAGACTTACGCTAGTTGGTCCCTATCTTACCTCGGTGCGTTCCCGAAGCACGACCCTACCTTCACTCATTGTAGGGAAGTGTTAGGGATAATCACCAGCCCAAGCCTTGTACCTTTTGGTATATCAAAATGGAGACCCGATCGGTCGTTATGCTCGTGATGAGCTAGACCCGTTGGCGCGAACCATGCTTGGGTAGCCTAAAGAAAATCACCCTGACTAAAGCTCATCTAATGGCAAATAGAAACTTCCACTAGGTGGTATGCTCCTTAATACAATGCTTGTGATATGGGCCGTCGTGTGTTAAACAAAATCAAGCAAGTTAAGTGGTCCTTTATCAAAGGCTTCCATGCCCCGGTGAGCCCACCTTAACTTGATTGAATTGTCCAAACACGTAATGGCCAAAACTCATACGCCTGCGCATTAGATTAGAGCTGTTATGCTGCCGGCTTTTCGCCGTGCACTCTGCGCATTCATAAGGTCCCCTGTTGACCCATGGACTAAGCCCACCTAGGAAAGAGACCATATTGCCCCGTGTGCGGGAGGAATAAGGTTGGAAGGGTCTGTTTG
>CANTUQ010000399.1:0-42755 GCA_947683425.1 Excoecaria cochinchinensis | reverse complement strand
CGTCGTGACCTGACGAATCTTTACGGGCTTCTGAAGGCATTATACTAGGGGAAATCGCCGGAATCGAGAAAATCGCCAAAAGTGGTGAAATTTTGGATCCGGGTCGAATAATTCAGGAAAACCTGATCGGAATAGCTACTGGGAGCCCTGCCGGTCACAATGCATCGAGGATTGGCTTCGTCGTGACCTGACGAATCTTTACGGGCTTCTGAAGGCATTATACTAGGGGAAATCGCCGGAATCGAGAAATCGCCAAAAGTGGTGAAATTTTGGATCCGGGTCGAATAATTCAGGAAAACCTGATCGGAATAGCTACTGGGAGCCTGCCGGTCACAATGCGTCGAGGATTGGCTTCGTCGTGACCTGACGAATCTTTACGGGCTTCTGAAGGCATTATACTAGGGGAAATCGCCGGAATCGAGAAATCGCCAAAAGTGGTGAAGTTTTGGATCCGGGTCGAATAATTCAGGAAAACCTGATCGGAATAGCTACTGGGAGCCTGCCGGTCACAATGCGTCGAGGATTGGCTTCGTCGTGACCTGACGAATCTTTACGGGCTTCTGAAGGCATTATACTAGGGGAAATCGCCGGAATCGAGAAATCGCCAAAAGTGGTGAAATTTTGGATCCGGGTCGAATAATTCAGGAAAACCTGATCGGAATAGCTACTGGGAGCCTGCCGGTCACAATGCTCGAGGATTGGCTTCGTCGTGACCTGACGAATCTTTACGGGCTTCTGAAGGCATTATACTAGGGGAAATCGCCGGAATCGAGAAATCGCCAAAAGTGGTGAAATTTTGGATCCGGGTCGAATAATTCAGGAAAACCTGATCGGAATAGCTACTGGGAGCCTGCCGGTCACAATGCGTCGAGGATTGGCTTCGTCGTGACCTGACGAATCTTTACGGGCTTCTGAAGGCATTATACTAGGGGAAATCGCCGAAATCGAGAAATCGCCAAAAGTGGTGAAATTTTGGATCCGGGTCGAATAATTCAGGAAAACCTGATCGGAATAGCTACTGGGAGCCTGCCGGTCACAATGCGTCGAGGATTGGCTTCGTCGTGACCTGACGAATCTTTACGGGCTTCTGAAGGCATTATACTAGGGGAAATCGCCGAAATCGAGAAATCGCCAAAAGTGGTGAAATTTTGGATCCGGGTCGAATAATTCAGGAAAACCTGATCGGAATAGCTACTGGGAGCCTGCCGGTCACAATGCGTCGAGGATTGGCTTCGTCGTGACCTGACGAATCTTTACGGGCTTCTGAAGGCATTATACTAGGGGAAATCGCCGAAATCGAGAAATCGCCAAAAGTGGTGAAATTTTGGATCCGGGTCGAATAATTCAGGAAAACCTGATCGGAATAGCTACTGGGAGCCTGCCGGTCACAATGCGTCGAGGATTGGCTTCGTCGTGACCTGACGAATCTTTACGGGCTTCTGAAGGCATTATACTAGGGGAAATCGCCGAAATCGAGAAATCGCCAAAAGTGGTGAAATTTTGGATCCGGGTCGAATAATTCAGGAAACCTGATCGGAATAGCTACTGGGAGCCTGCCGGTCACAATGCGTCGAGGATTGGCTTCGTCGTGACCTGACGAATCTTTACGGGCTTCTGAAGGCATTATACTAGGGGAAATCGCCGAAATCGAGAAATCGCCAAAAGTGGTGAAATTTTGGATCCGGGTCGAATAATTCAGGAAAACCTGATCGGAATAGCTACTGGGAGCCTGCCGGTCACAATGCGTCGAGGATTGGCTTCGTCGTGACCTGACGAATCTTTACGGGCTTCTGAAGGCATTATACTAGGGGAAATCGCCGAAATCGAGAAATCGCCAAAAGTGGTGAAATTTTGGATCCGGGTCGAATAATTCAGGAAAACCTGATCGGAATAGCTACTGGGAGCCTGCCGGTCACAATGCGTCGAGGATTGGCTTCGTCGTGACCTGACGAATCTTTACGGGCTTCTGAAGGCATTATACTAGGGGAAATCGCCGAAATCGAGAAATCGCCAAAAGTGGTGAAATTTTGGATCCGGGTCGAATAATTCAGGAAAACCTGATCGGAATAGCTACTGGGAGCCTGCCGGTCACAATGCGTCGAGGATTGGCTTCGTCGTGACCTGACGAATCTTTACGGGCTTCTGAAGGCATTATACTAGGGGAAATCGCCGGAAATCGAGAAATCGCCAAAAGTGGTGAAATTTTGGATCCGGGTCGAATAATTCAGGAAAACCTGATCGGAATAGCTACTGGGAGCCTGCCGGTCACAATGCGTCGAGGATTGGCTTCGTCGTGACCTGACGAATCTTTACGGGCTTCTGAAGGCATTATACTAGGGGAAATCGCCGGAATCGAGAAATCGCCAAAAGTGGTGAAATTTTGGATCCGGGTCGAATAATTCAGGAAAACCTGATCGGAATAGCTACTGGGAGCCTGCCGGTCACAATGCGTCGAGGATTGGCTTCGTCGTGACCTGACGAATCTTTACGGGCTTCTGAAGGCATTATACTAGGGGAAATCGCCGGAATCGAGAAATCGCCAAAAGTGGTGAAATTTTGGATCCGGGTCGAATAATTCAGGAAAACCTGATCGGAATAGCTACTGGGAGCCTGCCGGTCACAATGCGTCGAGGATTGGCTTCGTCGTGACCTGACGAATCTTTACGGGCTTCTGAAGGCATTATACTAGGGGAAATCGCCGGAATCGAGAAATCGCCAAAAGTGGTGAAATTTTGGATCCGGGTCGAATAATTCAGGAAAACCTGATCGGAATAGCTACTGGGAGCCTGCCGGTCACAATGCGTCGAGGATTGGCTTCGTCGTGACCTGACGAATCTTTACGGGCTTCTGAAGGCATTATACTAGGGGAAATCGCCGGAATCGAGAAATCGCCAAAAGTGGTGAAATTTTGGATCCGGGTCGAATAATTCAGGAAAACCTGATCGGAATAGCTACTGGGAGCCTGCCGGTCACAATGCGTCGAGGATTGGCTTCGTCGTGACCTGACGAATCTTTACGGGCTTCTGAAGGCATTATACTAGGGGAAATCGCCGGAATCGAGAAATCGCCAAAAGTGGTGAAATTTTGGATCCGGGTCGAATAATTCAGGAAAACCTGATCGGAATAGCTACTGGGAGCCTGCCGGTCACAATGCGTCGAGGATTGGCTTCGTCGTGACCTGACGAATCTTTACGGGCTTCTGAAGGCATTATACTAGGGGAAATCGCCGGAATCGAGAAATCGCCAAAAGTGGTGAAATTTTGGATCCGGGTCGAATAATTCAGGAAAACCTGATCGGAATAGCTACTGGGAGCCTGCCGGTCACAATGCGTCGAGGATTGGCTTCGTCGTGACCTGACGAATCTTTACGGGCTTCTGAAGGCATTATACTAGGGGAAATCGCCGGAATCGAGAAATCGCCAAAAGTGGTGAAATTTTGGATCCGGGTCGAATAATTCAGGAAAACCTGATCGGAATAGCTACTGGGAGCCTGCCGGTCACAATGCGTCGAGGATTGGCTTCGTCGTGACCTGACGAATCTTTACGGGCTTCTGAAGGCATTATACTAGGGGAAATCGCCGGAATCGAGAAATCGCCAAAAGTGGTGAAATTTTGGATCCGGGTCGAATAATTCAGGAAAACCTGATCGGAATAGCTACTGGGAGCCTGCCGGTCACAATGCGTCGAGGATTGGCTTCGTCGTGACCTGACGAATCTTTACGGGCTTCTGAAGGCATTATACTAGGGGAAATCGCCGGAATCGAGAAATCGCCAAAAGTGGTGAAATTTTGGATCCGGGTCGAATAATTCAGGAAAACCTGATCGGAATAGCTACTGGGAGCCTGCCGGTCACAATGCGTCGAGGATTGGCTTCGTCGTGACCTGACGAATCTTTACGGGCTTCTGAAGGCATTATACTAGGGGAAATCGCCGGAATCGAGAAATCGCCAAAGTGGTGAAGTTTTGGATCCGGGTCGAATAATTCAGGAAAACCTGATCGGAATAGCTACTGGGAGCCTGCCGGTCACAATGCGTCGAGGATTGGCTTCGTCGTGACCTGACGAATCTTTACGGGCTTCTGAAGGCATTATACTAGGGGAAATCGCCGGAATCGAGAAATCGCCAAAAGTGGTGAAATTTTGGATCCGGGTCGAATAATTCAGGAAAACCTGATCGGAATAGCTACTTGGAGCCTGCCGGTCACAATGCATCGAGGATTGGCTTCGTCGTGACCTGACGAATCTTTACGGGCTTCTGAAGGCATTATACTAGGGGAAATCGCTCGGCAATCGAGAAATCGCCAAAAGTGGTGAAATTTTGGATCCGGGTCGAATAATTCAGGAAAACCTGATCGGAATAGCTACTGGGAGCCTGCGGTCACAATGCGTCGAGGATTGGCTTCGTCGTGACCTGACGAATCTTTACGGGCTTCTGAAGGCATTATACTAGGGGAAATCGCCGGAATCGAGAAATCGCCAAAAGTGGTGAAATTTTGGATTCGGGTCGAATAATTCAGGAAAACCTGATCGGAATAGCTACTGGGAGCCTGCCGGTCACAATGCGTCGAGGATTGGCTTCGTCGTGACCTGACGAATCTTTACGGGCTTCTGAAGGCATTATACTAGGGGAAATCGCCGGAATCGAGAAATCGCCAAAAGTGGTGAAATTTTGGATCCGGGTCGAATAATTCAGGAAAACCTGATCGGAATAGCTACTGGGAGCCTGCCGGTCACAATGCGTCGAGGATTGGCTTCGTCGTGACCTGACGAATCTTTACGGGCTTCTGAAGGCATTATACTAGGGGAAATCGCCGGAATCGAGAAATCGCCAAAAGTGGTGAAATTTTGGATCCGGGTCGAATAATTCAGGAAAACCTGATCGGAATAGCTACTGGGAGCCTGCCGGTCACAATGCGTCGAGGATTGGCTTCGTCGTGACCTGACGAATCTTTACGGGCTTCTGAAGGCATTATACTAGGGGAAATCGCCGGAATCGAGAAATCGCCAAAAGTGGTGAAATTTTGGATCCGGGTCGAATAATTCAGGAAAACCTGATCGGAATAGCTACTGGGAGCCTGCCGGTCACAATGCGTCGAGGATTGGCTTCGTCGTGACCTGACGAATCTTTACGGGCTTCTGAAGGCATTATACTAGGGGAAATCGCCGGAATCGAGAAATCGCCAAAAGTGGTGAAGTTTTTGATCCGGGTCGAATAATTCAGGAAAACCTGATCGGAATAGCTACTGGGAGCCTGCCGGTCACAATGCGTCGAGGATTGGCTTCGTCGTGACCTGACGAATCTTTACGGGCTTCTGAAGGCATTATACTAGGGGAAATCGCCGGAATCGAGAAATCGCCAAAAGTGGTGAAATTTTGGATCCGGGTCGAATAATTCAGGAAAACCTGATCGGAATAGCTACTGGGAGCCTCGGTCACAATGCGTCGAGGATTGGCTTCGTCGTGACCTGACGAATCTTTACGGGCTTCTGAAGGCATTATACTAGGGGAAATCGCCGCAATCGAGAAATCGCCAAAAGTGGTGAAATTTTGGATCCGGGTCGAATAATTCAGGAAAACCTGATCGGAATAGCTACTGGGAGCCTGCCGGTCACAATGCGTCGAGGATTGGCTTCGTCGTGACCTGACGAATCTTTACGGGCTTCTGAAGGCATTATACTAGGGGAAATCGCCGCAATCGAGAAATCGCCAAAAGTGGTGAAATTTTGGATCCGGGTCGAATAATTCAGGAAAACCTGATCGGAATAGCTACTGGGAGCCTGCCGGTCACCATGCGTCGAGGATTGGCTTCGTCGTGACCTGACGAATCTTTACGGGTTTCTGAAGGCATTATACTAGGGGAAATCGCCGCAATCGAGAAATCGCCAAAAGTGGTGAAATTTTGGATCCGGGTCGAATAATTCAGGAAAACCTGATCGGAATAGCTACTGGGAGCCTGCCGGTCACAATGCGTCGAGGATTGGCTTCGTCGTGACCTGACGAATCTTTACGGGCTTCTGAAGGCATTATACTAGGGGAAATCGCCGCAATCGAGAAATCGCCAAAAGTGGTGAAATTTTGGATCCGGGTCGAATAATTCAGGAAAACCTGATCGGAATAGCTACTGGGAGCCTGCCGGTCACAATGCGTCGAGGATTGGCTTCGTCGTGACCTGACGAATCTTTACGGGCTTCTGAAGGCATTATACTAGGGGAAATCGCCGCAATCGAGAAATCGCCAAAAGTAGTGAAATTTTGGATCCGGGTCGAATAATTCAGGAAAACCTGATCGGAATAGCTACTGGGAGCCTGCCGGTCACAATGCGTCGAGGATTGGCTTCGTCGTGACCTGACGAATCTTTACGGGCTTCTGAAGGCATTATACTAGGGGAAATCGCCGGAATCGAGAAATCGCCAAAAGTGGTGAAATTTTGGATCCGGGTCGAATAATTCAGGAAAACCTGATCGGAATAGCTACTGGGAGCCTGCCGGTCACAATGCGTCGAGGATTGGCTTCGTCGTGACCTGACGAATCTTTACGGGCTTCTGAAGGCATTATACTAGGGGAAATCGCCGGAATCGAGAAATCGCCAAAAGTGGTGAAATTTTGGATCCGGGTCGAATAATTCAGGAAAACCTGATCGGAATAGCTACTGGGAGCCTGCCGGTCACAATGCGTCGAGGATTGGCTTCGTCGTGACCTGACGAATCTTTACGGGCTTCTGAAGGCATTATACTAGGGGAAATCGCCGGAATCGAGAAATCGCCAAAAGTGGTGAAATTTTGGATCCGGGTCGAATAATTCAGGAAAACCTGATCGGAATAGCTACTGGGAGCCTGCCGGTCACAATGCGTCGAGGATTGGCTTCGTCGTGACCTGACGAATCTTTACGGGCTTCTGAAGGCATTATACTAGGGGAAATCGCCGAAATCGAGAAATCGCCAAAAGTGGTGAAATTTTGGATCCGGGTCGAATAATTCAGGAAAACCTGATCGGAATAGCTACTGGGAGCCTGCCGGTCACAATGCGTCGAGGATTGGCTTCGTCGTGACCTGACGAATCTTTACGGGCTTCTGAAGGCATTATACTAGGGGAAATCGCCGGAATCGAGAAATCGCCAAAAGTGGTGAAATTTTGGATCCGGGTCGAATAATTTAGGAAAACCTGATCGGAATAGCTACTGGGAGCCTGCCGGTCACAATGCGTCGAGGATTGGCTTCGTCGTGACCTGACGAATCTTTACGGGCTTCTGAAGGCATTATACTAGGGGAAATCGCCGCAATCGAGAAATCGCCAAAAGTGGTGAAATTTTGGATCCGGGTCGAATAATTCAGGAAAACCTGATCGGAATAGCTACTGGGAGCCTGCCGGTCACAATGCGTCGAGGATTGGCTTCGTCGTGACCTGACGAATCTTTACGGGCTTCTGAAGGCATTATACTAGGGGAAATCGCCGGAATCGAGAAATCGCCAAAAGTGGTGAAATTTTGGATCCGGGTCGAATAATTCAGGAAAACCTGATCGGAATAGCTACTGGGAGCCTGCCGGTCACAATGCGTCGAGGATTGGCTTCGTCGTGACCTGACGAATCTTTACGGGCTTCTGAAGGCATTATACTAGGGGAAATCGCCGGAATCGAGAAATCGCCAAAAGTGGTGAAATTTTGGATCCGGGTCGAATAATTCAGGAAAACCTGATCGGAATAGCTACTGGGAGCCTGCCGGTCACAATGCGTCGAGGATTGGCTTCGTCGTGACCTGACGAATCTTTACGGGCTTCTGAAGGCATTATACTAGGGGAAATCGCCGGAATCGAGAAATCGCCAAAAGTGGTGAAATTTTGGATCCGGGTCGAATAATTCAGGAAAACCTGATCGGAATAGCTACTGGGAGCCTGCCGGTCACAATGCGTCGAGGATTGGCTTCGTCGTGACCTGACGAATCTTTACGGGCTTCTGAAGGCATTATACTAGGGGAAATCGCCGGAATCGAGAAATCTCCAAAAGTGGTGAAATTTTGGATCCGGGTCGAATAATTCAGGAAAACCTGATCGGAATAGCTACTGGGAGCCTGCCGGTCACAATGCGTCGAGGATTGGCTTCGTCGTGACCTGACGAATCTTTACGGGCTTCTGAAGGCATTATACTAGGGGAAATCGCCGGAATCGAGAAATCGCCAAAAGTGGTGAAATTTTGGATCCGGGTCGAATAATTCAGGAAAACCTGATCGGAATAGCTACTGGGAGCCTGCCGGTCACAATGCGTCGAGGATTGGCTTCATCGTGACCTGACGAATCTTTACGGGCTTCTGAAGGCATTATATTAGGGAAAATCGCCGGAATCGAGAAATCGCCAAAAGTGGTGAAATTTTGGATCCGGGTCGAATAATTCAGGAAAACCTGATCGGAATAGCTACTGGGAGCCTGCCGGTCACAATGCGTCGAGGATTGGCTTCGTCGTGACCTGACGAATCTTTACGGGCTTCTGAAGGCATTATACTAGGGGAAATCGCCGAAATCGAGAAATCGCCAAAAGTGGTGAAATTTTGGATTCGGGTCGAATAATTCAGGAAAACCTGATCGGAATAGCTACTGGGAGCCTGCCGGTCACAATGCGTCGAGGATTGGCTTCGTCGTGACCTGACGAATCTTTACGGGCTTCTGAAGGCATTATACTAGGGGAAATCGCCGAAATCGAGAAATCGCCAAAAGTGGTGAAATTTTGGATCCGGGTCGAATAATTCAGGAAAACCTGATCGGAATAGCTACTGGGAGCCTGCCGGTCACAATGCGTCGAGGATTGGCTTCGTCGTGACCTGACGAATCTTTACGGGCTTCTGAAGGCATTATACTAGGGGAAATCGCCGAAATCAAGAAATCGCCAAAAGTGGTGAAATTTTGGATCCGGGTCGAATAATTCAGGAAAACCTGATCGGAATAGCTACTGGGAGCCTGCCGGTCACAATGCGTCGAGGATTGGCTTCGTCGTGACCTGACGAATCTTTACGGGCTTCTGAAGGCATTATACTAGGGGAAATCGCCGAAATCGAGAAATCGCCAAAAGTGGTGAAATTTTGGATCCGGGTCGAATAATTCAGGAAAACCTGATCGGAATAGCTACTGGGAGCCTGCCGGTCACAATGCGTCGAGGATTGGCTTCGTCGTGACCTGACGAATCTTTACGGGCTTCTGAAGGCATTATACTAGGGGAAATCGCCGAAATCGAGAAATCGCCAAAAGTGGTGAAATTTTAGATCCGGGTCGAATAATTCAGGAAAACCTGATCGGAATAGCTACTGGGAGCCTGCCGGTCACAACGCGTCGAGGATTGGCTTCGTCGTGACCTGACGAATCTTTACGGGCTTCTGAAGGCATTATACTAGGGGAAATCGCCGAAATCGAGAAATCGCCAAAAGTGGTGAAATTTTTGATCCGGGTCGAATAATTCAGGAAAACCTGATCGGAATAGCTACTGGGAGCCTGCCGGTCACAATGCGTCGAGGATTGGCTTCGTCGTGACCTGACGAATTTTTACGGGCTACTGAAGGCATTATACTAGGGGAAATCGCCGAAATCGAGAAATCGCCAAAAGTGGTGAAATTTTGGATCCGGGTCGAATAATTCAGGAAAACCTGATCGGAATAGCTACTGGGAGCCTGCCGGTCACAATGCGTCGAGTATAGGCTTCGTCGTGACCTGACGAATTTTTACGGGCTTCTGAAGGCATTATACTAGGGGAAGTCGCCGAAATCGAGAAATCGCCAAAAGTGGTGAAATTTTGGATCCGGGTCGAATAATTCAGGAAAACCTGATCGGAATAGCTACTGGGAACCTGCCGGTCACAATGCGTCGAGGATTGACTTCGTCGTGACCTGACGAATTTTTACGGGCTTCTGAAGGCTTTATACTAGGGGAAATCGCCGAAATCGAGAAATCGCCAAAAGTGGTGAAATTTTGGATCCGGGTCGAATAATTCAGGAAAACCTGATCGGAATAGCTACTGGGAGCCTGCCGGTAACAATGCGTCGAGGATTGGCTTCGTCGTGACCTGACGAATTTTTACGGGCTTCTGAAGGCATTATACTAGGGGAAATCGCCGAAATCGAGAAATCGCCAAAAGTGGTGAAATTTTGGATCCGGGTCGAATAATTCAGGAAAACCTGATCGGAATAGCTACTGGGAGCCTGCCGGTCACAATGCGTCGAGGATTGGCTTCGTCGTGACCTGACGAATTTTTACGGGCTTCTGAAGGCATTATACTAGGGGAAATCGCCGAAATCGAGAAATCGCCAAAAGTGGTGAAATTTTGGATCCGGGTCGAATAATTCAGGAAAACCTGATCGGAATAGCTACTGGGAGCCTGCCGGTCACAATGCGTCGAGGATTGGCTTCGTCGTGACCTGACGAATTTTTACGGGCTTCTGAAGGCATTATACTAGGGGAAATCGCCGAAATCGAGAAATCGCCAAAAGTGGTGAAATTTTGGATCCGGGTCGAATAATTCAGGAAAACCTGATCGGAATAGCTACTGGGAGCCTGCCGGTCACAATGCATCGAGGATTGGCTTCGTCGTGACCTGACGAATCTTTACGGGCTTCTGAAGGCATTATACTAGGGGAAATCGCCGAAATCGAGAAATCGCCAAAAGTGGTGAAATTTTGGATCCGGGTCGAATAATTCAGGAAAACCTGATCGGAATAGCTACTGGGAGCCTGCCGGTCACAATGCGTCGAGGATTGGCTTCGTCGTGACCTGACGAATTTTTACGGGCTTCTGAAGGCATTATACTAGGGGAAATCGCCGAAATCGAGAAATCGCCAAAAGTGGTGAAATTTTGGATCCGGGTCGAATAATTCAGGAAAACCTGATCGGAATAGCTACTGGGAGCCTGCCGGTCACAATGCGTCGAGGATTGGCTTCGTCGTGACCTGACGAATCTTTACGGGCTTCTGAAGGCATTATACTAGGGGAAATCGCCGAAATCGAGAAATCGCCAAAAGTGGTGAAATTTTTGATCCGGGTCGAATAATTCAGGAAAACCTGATCGGAATAGCTACTGGTAGCTTGCCGGTCACAATACGTCGAGGATTGGCTTCGTCGTGACCTGACGAATTTTTACGGGCTTCTGAAGGCATTATACTAGGGGAAGTCGCCGAAATCGAGAAATCGCCAAAAGTGTGAAATTTTGGATCCGGGTCGAATAATTCAGGAAAACCTGATCGGAATAGCTACTGGGAGCCTGCCGGTCACAATGCGTCGAGGATTGGCTTCGTCGTGACCTGACGAATTTTTACGGGCTTCTGAAGGCATTATACTAGGGGAAATCGCCGAAATCGCCAAAAGTGGTGAAATTTTGGATCCGGGTCGAATAATTCAGGAAAACCTGATCGGAATAGCTACTGGGAGCCTTCCGGTCACAATGCGTCGAGGATTGGCTTCGTCGTGACCTGACGAATTTTTACGGGCTTCTGAAGGCATTATACTAGGGGAAATCGCCGAAATCGAGAAATCGCCAAAAGTGGTGAAATTTTGGATCCGGGTCGAATAATTCAGGAAAACCTGATCGGAATAGCTGCTGGGAGCCTTCCGGTCACAATGCGTCGAGGATTGGCTTCGTCGTGACCTGACGAATTTTTACGGGCTTCTGAAGGCATTATACTAGGGGAAATCGCCGAAATCGAGAAATCGCCAAAAGTGGTGAAATTTTGGATCCGGGTCGAATAATTCAGGAAAACCTGATCGGAATAGCTGCTGGGAGCCTTCCGGTCACAATGCGTCGAGGATTGGCTTCGTCGTGACCTGACGAATTTTTACGGGCTTCTGAAGGCATTATACTAGGGGGAAATCGCCGAAATCGAGAAATCGCCAAAAGTGGTGAAATTTTGGATCCGGGTCGAATAATTCAGGAAAACCTGATCGGAATAGCTGCTGGGAGCTTGGCGGTCACAATGCGTCGAGGATTGGCTTCGTCGTGACCTGACGAATTTTTACGGGCTTCTGAAGGCATTATACTAGGGGAAATCGAGAAATCGCCAAAAGTGATGAAATTTGGATCCGGGTCGAATAATTCAGGAAAACCTGATCGGAATAGCTACTGGGAGCTTGCCGGTCACAATGCGTCGAGGATTGGCTTCGTCGTGACCTGACGAATTTTTACGGGCTTCTGAAGGCATTATACTAGGGGAAGTCGCCGAAATCGAGAAATCGCCAAAAGTGTGAAATTTTGGATCCGGGTCGAATAATTCAGGAAAACCTGATCGGAATAGCTACTGGGAGCCTGCCGGTCACAATGCGTCGAGGATTGGGCTTAAGCTGGTCGTGACCTGACGAATTTTTACGGGCTTCTGAAGGCATTATACTAGGGGAAATCGCCGAAATCGCCAAAAGTGGTGAAATTTTTGATCCGGGTCGAATAATTCAGGAAAACCTGATCGGAATAGCTACTGGGAGCCTTCCGGTCACAATGCGTCGAGGATTGGCTTCGTCGTGACCTGACGAATTTTTACGGGCTTCTGAAGGCATTATACTAGGGGAAATCGCCGAAATCGAGAAATCGCCAAAAGTGGTGAAATTTTGGATCCGGGTCGAATAATTCAGGAAAACCTGATCGGAATAGCTACTGGGATCCTGCCGGTCACAACGCATCGAGGATTGGCTTCGTCGTGACCTGACGAATTTTTACGGGCTTCTGAAGGCATTATACTAGGGGAAATCGCCGAAATCGAGAAATCGCCAAAAGTGGTGAAATTTTGGATCCGGGTCGAATAATTCAGGAAAACCTGATCGGAATAGCTACTGGGATCCTGCCGGTCACAACGCATCGAGGATTGGCTTCGTCGTGACCTGACGAATTTTTACGGGCTTCTGAAGGCATTATACTAGGGGAAATCGCCGAAATCGAGAAATCGCCAAAAGTGGTGAAATTTTGGATCCGGGTCGAATAATTCAGGAAAACCTGATCGGAATAGCTACTGGGATCCTGCCGGTCACAACGCATCGAGGATTGGCTTCGTCGTGACCTGACGAATTTTTACGGGCTTCTGAAGGCATTATACTAGGGGAAATCGCCGAAATCGAGAAATCGCCAAAAGTGGTGAAATTTTGGATCCGGGTCGAATAATTCAGGAAAACCTGATCGGAATAGCTACTGGGAGCCTGCCGGTCACAACGCATCGAGGATTGTCTTCGTCGTGACCATGACGAATCTTTACGGGCTGCTGAAGGCATTATACTAGGGGAAATCGCCGAAATCGAGAAATCGCCAAAACTGGTGAAATTTTGGATCCGGGTCGAATAATTCAGGAAAACCTGATCGGAATAGCTACTGGGAGCCTGCCGGTCACAATGCGTCGAGGATTGGCTTCGTCGTGAACTCACGAATTTTTACGGGCTTCTGAAGGCATTATACTAGGGGAAATCGCCGAAATCGAGAAATCGCCAAAAGTGGTGAAATTTTGGATCCGGATCGAATAATTCAGGAAAACCTGATCGGAATAGCTGCTGGGAGCCTGCCGGTCACAACGCGTCGAGGATTGGCTTCGTCGTGACCTGACGAATTTTTACGGGCTTCTGAAGGCATTATACTAGGGGAAATCGCGGAAATCGAGAAATCGCCAAAAGTGGTGAAATTTTGGATCCGGGTCGAATAATTCAGGAAAACCTGATCGGAATAGCTGCTGGGAGCCTGCCGGTCACAATGCGTCGAGGATTGGCTTCGTCGTGACCTGACGAATTTTTACGGGCTTCTGAAGGCATTATACTAGGGGAAATCGCCGAAATCGAGAAATCGCCAAAAGTGGTGAAATTTTGGATCCGGGTCGAATAATTCAGGAAAACCTGATCGGAATAGCTACTGGGAGCCTGCCGGTCACAATGCGTCGAGGATTGGCTTCGTCGTGATCTAACGAATTTTTACGGGCTTCTGAAGGCATTGGGAAATCGCCGAAATCGAGAAATCGCCAAAAGTGGTGAAATTTTGGATCCGGGTCGAATAATTCAGGAAAACCTGATCGGAATAGCTGCTGGGAGCCTGCCGGTCACAATGCGTCGAGGATTGGCTTCGTCGTGACCTGACGAATTTTTACGGGCTTCTGAAGGCATTATACTAGGGGAAATCGCCAAAAGTGGTGAAATTTTGGATCCGGGTCGAATAATTCAGGAAAACCTGATCGGAATAGCTACTGGGAGCCTGCCGGTCACAATGCGTCGAGGATTGGCTTCGTCGTGACCTGACGAATTTTTACGGGCTTCTGAAGGCATTATACTAGGGGAAATCGCCGAAATCGAGAAATCGCCAAAACTGGTGAAATTTTGGATCCGGGTCGAATAATTCAGGAAAACCTGATCGGAATAGCTACTGGGAGCCTGCCGGTCACAATGCGTCGAGGATTGGCTTCGTCGTGACCTGACGAATTTTTACGGGCTTCTGAAGGCATTATACTAGGGGAAATCGCCGAAATCGAGAAATCGCCAAAAGTGGTGAAATTTTGGATCCGAGTCGAATAATTCAGGAAAACCTGATCGGAATAGCTACTGGGACCCTGCCGGTCACAATGCGTCGAGGATTGGCTTCGTCGTGACCTGACGAATTTTTACGGGCTTCTGAAGGCATTATACTAGGGAAAATCGCCGAAATCGAGAAATCGCCAAAAGTGGTGAAATTTTGGATCCGGGTCGAATAATTCAGGAAAACCTGATCGGAATAGCTACTGGGAGCCTGCCGGTCACAATGCGTCGAGGATTGGCTTCGTCGTGAACTCACGAATTTTTACGGGCTTCTGAAGGCATTATACTAGGGGAAATCGCCGAAATAGAGAAATCGCCAAAAGTGGTGAAATTTTGGATCCGGATCGAATAATTCAGGAAAACCTGATCGGAATAGCTGCTGGGAGCCTGCCGGTCACAATGCGTCGAGGATTGGCTTCGTCGTGACCTGACGAATTTTTACGGGCTTCTGAAGGCATTATACTAGGGGAAATCGCCGAAATCGAGAAATCGCCAAAAGTGGTGAAATTTTGGATCCGGGTCGAATAATTCAGGAAAACCTGATCGGAATAGCTGCTGGGAGCCTGCCGGTCACAATGCGTCGAGGATTGGCTTCGTCGTGACCTGACGAATTTTTACGGGCTTCTGAAGGCATTATACTAGGGGAAATCGCCGAAATCGAGAAATCGCCAAAAGTGGTGAAATTTTGGATCCGGGTCGAATAATTCAGGAAAACCTGATCGGAATAGCTACTGGGAGCCTGCCGGTCACAATGCGTCGAGGATTGGCTTCGTCGTGATCTAACGAATTTTTACGGGCTTCTGAAGGCATTATACTAGGGGAAATCGCCGAAATCGAGAAATCGCCAAAAGTGGTGAAATTTTGGATCCGGGTCGAATAATTTAGGAAAACCTGATCGGAATAGCTGCTGGGAGCCTGCCGGTCACAATGCGTCGAGGATTGGCTTCGTCGTGACCTGACGAATTTTTACGGGCTTCTGAAGGCATTATACTAGGGGAAATCGCCAAAAGTGGTGAAATTTTGGATCCGGGTCGAATAATTCAGGAAAACCTGATCGGAATAGCTACTGGGAGCCTGCCGGTCACAATGCGTCGAGGATTGGCTTCGTCGTGACCTGACGAATTTTTACGGGCTTCTGAAGGCATTATACTAGGGGAAATCGCCGAAATCGAGAAATCGCCAAAACTGGTGAAATTTTGGATCCGGGTCGAATAATTCAGGAAAACCTGATCGGAATAGCTACTGGGAGCCTGCCGGTCACAATGCGTCGAGGATTGGCTTCGTCGTGACCTGACGAATTTTTACGGGCTTCTGAAGGCATTATACTAGGGGAAATCGCCGAAATCGAGAAATCGCCAAAAGTGGTGAAATTTTGGATCCGGGTCGAATAATTCAGGAAAACCTGATCGGAATAGCTACTGGGAGCCTGCCGGTCACATTGCGTCGAGGATTGGCTTCGTCGTAACCTGACGAATTTTTACGGGCTTCTGAAGGCATTATACTAGGGGAAATCGCCGAAATCGAGAAATCGCCAAAACTGGTGAAATTTTGGATCCGGGTCGAATAATTCAGGAAAACCTGATCGGAATAGCTACTGGGAGCCTGCCGGTCACAATGCGTCGAGGATTGGCTTCGTCGTGACCTGACGAATTTTTACGGGCTTCTGAAGGCATTATACTAGGGGAAATCGCCGAAATCGAGAAATCGCCAAAAGTGGTGAAATTTTGGATCCGGGTCGAATAATTCAGGAAAACCTGATCGGAATAGCTACTGGGAGCCTGCCGGTCACAAGGCGTCGAGGATTGGCTTCGTCGTGACCTGACGAATTTTTACGGGCTTCTGAAGGCATTATACTAGGGGAAATCGCCGAAATCGAGAAATCGCCAAAAGTGGTGAAATTTTGGATCCGGGTCGAATAATTCAGGAAAACCTGATCGGAATAGCTACTGGGAGCCTGCCGGTCACAACGCATCGAGGATTGTCTTCGTCGTGACCTGACGAATCTTTACGGGCTTCTGAAGGCATTATACTAGGGGAAATCGCCGAAATCGAGAAATCGCCAAAAGTGGTGAAATTTTGGATCCGGGTCGAATAATTCAGGAAAACCTGATCGGAATAGCTACTGGGAGCCTGCCGGTCACAATGCGTCGAGGATTGGCTTCGTCGTGACCTGACGAATTTTTACGGGCTTCTGAAGGCATTATACTAGGGGAAATCGCCGAAATCGAGAAATCGCCAAAACTGGTGAAATTTTGGATCCGGGTCGAATAATTCAGGAAAACCTGATCGGAATAGCTACTGGGAGCCTGCCGGTCACAATGCGTCGAGGATTGGCTTCGTCGTGACCTGACGAATTTTTACGGCTTCTGAAGGCATTATACTAGGGGAAATCGCCGAAATCGAGAAATCGCCAAAACTGGTGAAATTTTGGATCCGGGTCGAATAATTCAGGAAAACCTGATCGGAATAGCTACTGGGAGCCTGCCGGTCACAATGCGTCGAGGATTGGCTTCGTCGTGACCTGACCAATTTTTACGGGCTTCTGTAGGCATTATACTAGGGGAAATCGCCGAAATCGAGAAATCGCCAAAAGTGGTGAAATTTTGGATCCGGGTCGAATAATTCAGGAAAACCTGATCGGAATAGCTACTGGGAGCCTTCCGGTCACAATGCGTCGAGGATTGGCTTCGTCGTGACCTGACGAATTTTTACGGGCTTCTGAAGGCATTATACTAGGGGAAATCGCCGAAATCGAGAAATCGCCAAAAGTGGTGAAATTTTGGATCCGGGTCGAATAATTCAGGAAAACCTGATCGGAATAGCTGCTGGGAGCCTGCCGGTCACAATGCGTCGAGGATTGGCTTCGTCGTGACCTGACGAATTTTTACGGGCTTCTGAAGGCATTATACTAGGGGAAATCGCCGAAATCGAGAAATCGCCAAAAGTGGTGAAATTTTGGATCCGGGTCGAATAATTCAGGAAAACCTGATCGGAATAGCTGCTGGGAGCCTGCCGGTCACAATGCATCGAGGATTGGCTTCGTCGTGACCTGACGAATTTTTACGGGCTTCTGAAGGCATTATACTAGGGGAAATCGCCGAAATCGAGAAATCGCCAAAAGTGGTGAAATTTTGGATCCGGGTCGAATAATTCAGGAAAACCTAATCGGAATAGCTACTGGGAGCCTGCCGGTCACAATGCGTCGAGGATTGGCTTCGTCGTGATCTGACGAATTTTTACGGGCTTCTGAAGGCATTATACTAGGGGAAATCGCCGAAATCGAGAAATCGCCAAAAGTGGTGAAATTTTTGATCCGGGTCGAATAATTCAGGAAAACCTGATCGGAATAGCTACTGGGAGCCTGCCGGTCACAATGCATCGAGGATTGGCTTCGTCGTGATCTGACGAATTTTTACGGGCTTCTGAAGGCATTATACTAGGGGAAATCGCCGAAATCGAGAAATCGCCAAAAGTGGTGAAATTTTGGATCCGGGTCGAATAATTCAGGAAAACCAGATCGGAATAGCTACTGGGAGCCTGCCGGTCACAATGCGTCGAGGATTGGCTTCGTCGTGATCTGACGAATTTTTACGGGCTTCTGAAGGCATTATACTAGGGGAAATCGCCGAAATCGAGAAATCGCCAAAAGTGGTGAAATTTTGGATCCGGGTCGAATAATTCAGGAAAACCTGAACGGAATAGCTACTGGGAGCCTGCCGGTCACAATGCGTCGAGGATTGGCTTCGTCGTGACCTGACGAATTTTTGCGGGCTTCTGAAGGCATTATACTAGGGGAAATCGCCGAAATCGAGAAATCGCCAAAAGTGGTGAAATTTTGGATCCGGGTCGAATAATTCAGGAAAACCTCATCGGAATAGCTACTGGGAGCCTGCCGGTCACAATGCGTCGAGGATTGGCTTCTTCGTGACCTGACGAATTTTTCCGGGCTTCTGAAGGCATTATACTAGGGGAAATCGCCGAAATCGAGAAATCGCCAAAAGTGGTGAAATTTTGGATCCGGGTCGAATAATTCAGGAAAACCTGATCGGAATAGATACTGGGAGCCTGCCGGTCACAATGCGTCGAGGATTGGCTTCGTCGTGACCTGACGAATTTTTACGGGCTTCTGAAGGCATTATACTAGGAGAAATCGCCGAAATCGAGAAATCGCCAAAAGTGGTGAAATTTTGGATCCGGGTCGAATAATTCAGGAAAACCTGATCGGAATAGGTACTGGGAGCCTGCCGGTCACAATGCGTCGAGGATTGGCTTCGTCGTGACCTGACGAATTTTTGCGGGCTTCTGAAGGCATTATACTAGGGGAAATCGCCGAAATCGAGAAATCGCCAAAAGTGGTGAAATTTTGGATCCGGGTCGAATAATTCAGGAAAACCTGATCGGAATAGCTACTGGGAGCCTGCCGGTCACAATGCGTCGAGGATTGGCTTCGTCGTGACCTGACGAATTTTTGCGGGCTTCTGAAGGCATTATACTAGGGGAAATCGCCGAAATCGCCAAAAGTGGTGAAATTTTGGATCCGGGTCGAATAATTCAGGAAAACCTAATCGGAATAGCTACTGGGAGCCTGCCGGTCACAATGCGTCGAGGATTGGCTTCGTCGTGACCTGACGAATTTTTGCGGGCTTCTGAAGGCATTATACTAGGGGAAATCGCCGAAATCGCCAAAAGTGGTGAAATTTTGGATCCGGGTCGAATAATTCAGGAAAACCTGATCGGAATAGCTACTGGGAGCCTGCCGGTCACAATGCGTCGAGGATTGGCTTCGTTGTGACCTGACAAATTTTTGCGGGCTTCTGAAGGCATTATACTAGGGGAAATCGCCGAAATCGAGAAATCGCCAAAAGTGGTGAAATTTTGGATCCGGGTCGAATAATTCAGGAAAACCTGATCGGAATAGCTACTGGGAGCCTGCCGGTCACAATGCGTCGAGGATTGGCTTCGTCGTGACCTGACGAATTTTTGCGGGCTTCTGAAGGCATTATACTAGGGGAAATCGCCGAAATCGCCAAAAGTGGTGAAATTTTGGATCCGGTTCGAATAATTCAGGAAAACCTGATCGGAATAGCTACTGGGAGCCTGCCGGTCACAATGCGTCGAGGATTGGCTTCGTCGTGACCTGACGAATTTTTACGGCTTCTGAAGGCATTATACTAGGGGAAATCGCCGAAATCGAGAAATCGCCAAAACTGGTGAAATTTTGGATCCGGATCGAATAATTCAGGAAAACCTGATCGGAATAGCTGCTGGGAGCCTGCCGGTCACAACGCGTCGAGGATTGGCTTCGTCGTGACCTGACGAATTTTTACGGGCTTCTGAAGGCATTATACTAGGGGAAATCGCGGAAATCGAGAAATCGCCAAAAGTGGTGAAATTTTGGATCCGGGTCGAATAATTCAGGAAAACCTGATCGGAATAGCTGCTGGGAGCCTGCCGGTCACAATGCGTCGAGGATTGGCTTCGTCGTGACCTGACGAATTTTTACGGGCTTCTGAAGGCATTATACTAGGGGAAATCGCCGAAATCGAGAAATCGCCAAAAGTGGTGAAATTTTGGATCCGGGTCGAATAATTCAGGAAAACCTGATCGGAATAGCTACTGGGAGCCTGCCGGTCACAATGCGTCGAGGATTGGCTTCGTCGTGATCTAACGAATTTTTACGGGCTTCTGAAGGCATTATACTAGGGGAAATCGCCGAAATCGAGAAATCGCCAAAAGTGGTGAAATTTTGGATCCGGGTCGAATAATTCAGGAAAACCTGATCGGAATAGCTGCTGGGAGCCTGCCGGTCACAATGCGTCGAGGATTGGCTTCGTCGTGACCTGACGAATTTTTACGGGCTTCTGAAGGCATTATACTAGGGGAAATCGCCAAAAGTGGTGAAATTTTGGATCCGGGTCGAATAATTCAGGAAAACCTGATCGGAATAGCTACTGGGAGCCTGCCGGTCACAATGCGTCGAGGATTGGCTTCGTCGTGACCTGACGAATTTTTACGGGCTTCTGAAGGCATTATACTAGGGGAAATCGCCGAAATCGAGAAATCGCCAAAACTGGTGAAATTTTGGATCCGGGTCGAATAATTCAGGAAAACCTGATCGGAATAGCTACTGGGAGCCTGCCGGTCACAATGCGTCGAGGATTGGCTTCGTCGTGACCTGACGAATTTTTACGGGCTTCTGAAGGCATTATACTAGGGGAAATCGCCGAAATCGAGAAATCGCCAAAAGTGGTGAAATTTTGGATCCGAGTCGAATAATTCAGGAAAACCTGATCGGAATAGCTACTGGGACCCTGCCGGTCACAATGCGTCGAGGATTGGCTTCGTCGTGACCTGACGAATTTTTACGGGCTTCTGAAGGCATTATACTAGGGAAAATCGCCGAAATCGAGAAATCGCCAAAAGTGGTGAAATTTTGGATCCGGGTCGAATAATTCAGGAAAACCTGATCGGAATAGCTACTGGGAGCCTGCCGGTCACAATGCGTCGAGGATTGGCTTCGTCGTGAACTCACGAATTTTTACGGGCTTCTGAAGGCATTATACTAGGGGAAATCGCCGAAATAGAGAAATCGCCAAAAGTGGTGAAATTTTGGATCCGGATCGAATAATTCAGGAAAACCTGATCGGAATAGCTGCTGGGAGCCTGCCGGTCACAATGCGTCGAGGATTGGCTTCGTCGTGACCTGACGAATTTTTACGGGCTTCTGAAGGCATTATACTAGGGGAAATCGCCGAAATCGAGAAATCGCCAAAAGTGGTGAAATTTTGGATCCGGGTCGAATAATTCAGGAAAACCTGATCGGAATAGCTGCTGGGAGCCTGCCGGTCACAATGCGTCGAGGATTGGCTTCGTCGTGACCTGACGAATTTTTACGGGCTTCTGAAGGCATTATACTAGGGGAAATCGCCGAAATCGAGAAATCGCCAAAAGTGGTGAAATTTTGGATCCGGGTCGAATAATTCAGGAAAACCTGATCGGAATAGCTACTGGGAGCCTGCCGGTCACAATGCGTCGAGGATTGGCTTCGTCGTGATCTAACGAATTTTTACGGGCTTCTGAAGGCATTATACTAGGGGAAATCGCCGAAATCGAGAAATCGCCAAAAGTGGTGAAATTTTGGATCCGGGTCGAATAATTTAGGAAAACCTGATCGGAATAGCTGCTGGGAGCCTGCCGGTCACAATGCGTCGAGGATTGGCTTCGTCGTGACCTGACGAATTTTTACGGGCTTCTGAAGGCATTATACTAGGGGAAATCGCCAAAAGTGGTGAAATTTTGGATCCGGGTCGAATAATTCAGGAAAACCTGATCGGAATAGCTACTGGGAGCCTGCCGGTCACAATGCGTCGAGGATTGGCTTCGTCGTGACCTGACGAATTTTTACGGGCTTCTGAAGGCATTATACTAGGGGAAATCGCCGAAATCGAGAAATCGCCAAAACTGGTGAAATTTTGGATCCGGGTCGAATAATTCAGGAAAACCTGATCGGAATAGCTACTGGGAGCCTGCCGGTCACAATGCGTCGAGGATTGGCTTCGTCGTGACCTGACGAATTTTTACGGGCTTCTGAAGGCATTATACTAGGGGAAATCGCCGAAATCGAGAAATCGCCAAAAGTGGTGAAATTTTGGATCCGGGTCGAATAATTCAGGAAAACCTGATCGGAATAGCTACTGGGAGCCTGCCGGTCACATTGCGTCGAGGATTGGCTTCGTCGTAACCTGACGAATTTTTACGGGCTTCTGAAGGCATTATACTAGGGGAAATCGCCGAAATCGAGAAATCGCCAAAACTGGTGAAATTTTGGATCCGGGTCGAATAATTCAGGAAAACCTGATCGGAATAGCTACTGGGAGCCTGCCGGTCACAATGCGTCGAGGATTGGCTTCGTCGTGACCTGACGAATTTTTACGGGCTTCTGAAGGCATTATACTAGGGGAAATCGCCGAAATCGAGAAATCGCCAAAAGTGGTGAAATTTTGGATCCGGGTCGAATAATTCAGGAAAACCTGATCGGAATAGCTACTGGGAGCCTGCCGGTCACAAGGCGTCGAGGATTGGCTTCGTCGTGACCTGACGAATTTTTACGGGCTTCTGAAGGCATTATACTAGGGGAAATCGCCGAAATCGAGAAATCGCCAAAAGTGGTGAAATTTTGGATCCGGGTCGAATAATTCAGGAAAACCTGATCGGAATAGCTACTGGGAGCCTGCCGGTCACAACGCATCGAGGATTGTCTTCGTCGTGACCTGACGAATCTTTACGGGCTTCTGAAGGCATTATACTAGGGGAAATCGCCGAAATCGAGAAATCGCCAAAAGTGGTGAAATTTTGGATCCGGGTCGAATAATTCAGGAAAACCTGATCGGAATAGCTACTGGGAGCCTGCCGGTCACAATGCGTCGAGGATTGGCTTCGTCGTGACCTGACGAATTTTTACGGGCTTCTGAAGGCATTATACTAGGGGAAATCGCCGAAATCGAGAAATCGCCAAAACTGGTGAAATTTTGGATCCGGGTCGAATAATTCAGGAAAACCTGATCGGAATAGCTACTGGGAGCCTGCCGGTCACAATGCGTCGAGGATTGGCTTCGTCGTGACCTGACGAATTTTTACGGCTTCTGAAGGCATTATACTAGGGGAAATCGCCGAAATCGAGAAATCGCCAAAACTGGTGAAATTTTGGATCCGGGTCGAATAATTCAGGAAAACCTGATCGGAATAGCTACTGGGAGCCTGCCGGTCACAATGCGTCGAGGATTGGCTTCGTCGTGACCTGACCAATTTTTACGGGCTTCTGTAGGCATTATACTAGGGGAAATCGCCGAAATCGAGAAATCGCCAAAAGTGGTGAAATTTTGGATCCGGGTCGAATAATTCAGGAAAACCTGATCGGAATAGCTACTGGGAGCCTTCCGGTCACAATGCGTCGAGGATTGGCTTCGTCGTGACCTGACGAATTTTTACGGGCTTCTGAAGGCATTATACTAGGGGAAATCGCCGAAATCGAGAAATCGCCAAAAGTGGTGAAATTTTGGATCCGGGTCGAATAATTCAGGAAAACCTGATCGGAATAGCTGCTGGGAGCCTGCCGGTCACAATGCGTCGAGGATTGGCTTCGTCGTGACCTGACGAATTTTTACGGGCTTCTGAAGGCATTATACTAGGGGAAATCGCCGAAATCGAGAAATCGCCAAAAGTGGTGAAATTTTGGATCCGGGTCGAATAATTCAGGAAAACCTGATCGGAATAGCTGCTGGGAGCCTGCCGGTCACAATGCATCGAGGATTGGCTTCGTCGTGACCTGACGAATTTTTACGGGCTTCTGAAGGCATTATACTAGGGGAAATCGCCGAAATCGAGAAATCGCCAAAAGTGGTGAAATTTTGGATCCGGGTCGAATAATTCAGGAAAACCTAATCGGAATAGCTACTGGGAGCCTGCCGGTCACAATGCGTCGAGGATTGGCTTCGTCGTGATCTGACGAATTTTTACGGGCTTCTGAAGGCATTATACTAGGGGAAATCGCCGAAATCGAGAAATCGCCAAAAGTGGTGAAATTTTTGATCCGGGTCGAATAATTCAGGAAAACCTGATCGGAATAGCTACTGGGAGCCTGCCGGTCACAATGCATCGAGGATTGGCTTCGTCGTGATCTGACGAATTTTTACGGGCTTCTGAAGGCATTATACTAGGGGAAATCGCCGAAATCGAGAAATCGCCAAAAGTGGTGAAATTTTGGATCCGGGTCGAATAATTCAGGAAAACCAGATCGGAATAGCTACTGGGAGCCTGCCGGTCACAATGCGTCGAGGATTGGCTTCGTCGTGATCTGACGAATTTTTACGGGCTTCTGAAGGCATTATACTAGGGGAAATCGCCGAAATCGAGAAATCGCCAAAAGTGGTGAAATTTTGGATCCGGGTCGAATAATTCAGGAAAACCTGAACGGAATAGCTACTGGGAGCCTGCCGGTCACAATGCGTCGAGGATTGGCTTCGTCGTGACCTGACGAATTTTTGCGGGCTTCTGAAGGCATTATACTAGGGGAAATCGCCGAAATCGAGAAATCGCCAAAAGTGGTGAAATTTTGGATCCGGGTCGAATAATTCAGGAAAACCTCATCGGAATAGCTACTGGGAGCCTGCCGGTCACAATGCGTCGAGGATTGGCTTCTTCGTGACCTGACGAATTTTTCCGGGCTTCTGAAGGCATTATACTAGGGGAAATCGCCGAAATCGAGAAATCGCCAAAAGTGGTGAAATTTTGGATCCGGGTCGAATAATTCAGGAAAACCTGATCGGAATAGATACTGGGAGCCTGCCGGTCACAATGCGTCGAGGATTGGCTTCGTCGTGACCTGACGAATTTTTACGGGCTTCTGAAGGCATTATACTAGGAGAAATCGCCGAAATCGAGAAATCGCCAAAAGTGGTGAAATTTTGGATCCGGGTCGAATAATTCAGGAAAACCTGATAGGAATAGGTACTGGGAGCCTGCCGGTCACAATGCGTCGAGGATTGGCTTCGTCGTGACCTGACGAATTTTTGCGGGCTTCTGAAGGCATTATACTAGGGGAAATCGCCGAAATCGAGAAATCGCCAAAAGTGGTGAAATTTTGGATCCGGGTCGAATAATTCAGGAAAACCTGATCGGAATAGCTACTGGGAGCCTGCCGGTCACAATGCGTCGAGGATTGGCTTCGTCGTGACCTGACGAATTTTTGCGGGCTTCTGAAGGCATTATACTAGGGGAAATCGCCGAAATCGCCAAAAGTGGTGAAATTTTGGATCCGGGTCGAATAATTCAGGAAAACCTAATCGGAATAGCTACTGGGAGCCTGCCGGTCACAATGCGTCGAGGATTGGCTTCGTCGTGACCTGACGAATTTTTGCGGGCTTCTGAAGGCATTATACTAGGGGAAATCGCCGAAATCGCCAAAAGTGGTGAAATTTTGGATCCGGGTCGAATAATTCAGGAAAACCTGATCGGAATAGCTACTGGGAGCCTGCCGGTCACAATGCGTCGAGAATTGGCTTCGTTGTGACCTGACAAATTTTTGCGGGCTTCTGAAGGCATTATACTAGGGGAAATCGCCGAAATCGAGAAATCGCCAAAAGTGGTGAAATTTTGGATCCGGGTCGAATAATTCAGGAAAACCTGATCGGAATAGCTACTGGGAGCCTGCCGGTCACAATGCGTCGAGGATTGGCTTCGTCGTGACCTGACGAATTTTTGCGGGCTTCTGAAGGCATTATACTAGGGGAAATCGCCGAAATCGCCAAAAGTGGTGAAATTTTGGATCCGGTTCGAATAATTCAGGAAAACCTGATCGGAATAGCTACTGGGAGCCTGCCGGTCACAATGCGTCGAGGATTGGCTTCGTCGTGACCTGACGAATTTTTGCGGGCTTCTGAAGGCATTATTCTAGGGGAAATCGCCGAAATCGCCAAAAGTGGTGAAATTTTGGATCCGGGTCGAATAATTCAGGAAAACCTGATCGGAATAGCTACTGGGAGCCTGCCGGTCACAATGCGTCGAGGATTGGCTTCGTCGTGACCTGACGAATTTTTGCGGGCTTCTGAAGGCATTATACTAGGGGAAATCGCCGAAATCGAGAAATTGCCAAAAGTGGTGAAATTTTGGATCCGGGTCGAATAATTCAGGAAAACCTGATCGGAATAGCTACTGGGAGCCTGCCGGTTATAATGCGTCGAGGATTGGCTTCGTCGTGACCTGACGAATTTTTGCGGGCTTCTGAAGGCATTATACTAGGGGAAATCGTCGAAATCGAGAAATCGCCAAAAGTGGTGAAATTTTGGATCCGGGTCGAATAATTCAGGAAAACCTGATCGGAATAGCTACTGGGAGCCTGCCGGTCACAATGCGTCGAGGATTGGCTTCGTCGTGACCTGACGAATTTTTGCGGGCTTCTGAAGGCATTATACTAGGGGAAATCGCCGAAATCGCCAAAAGTGGTGAAATTTTGGATCCGGGTCGAATAATTCAGGAAAACCTGATCGGAATAGCTACTGGGAGCCTGCCGGTCACAATGCGTCGAGGATTGGCTTCGTTGTGACCTGACAAATTTTTGCGGGCTTCTGAAGGCATTATACTAGGGGAAATCGCCGAAATCGAGAAATCGCCAAAAGTGGTGAAATTTTGGATCCGGGTCGAATAATTCAGGAAAACCTGATCGGAATAGCTACTGGGAGCCTGCCGGTCACAATGCGTCGAGGATTGGCTTCGTCGTGACCTGACGAATTTTTGCGGGCTTCTGAAGGCATTATACTAGGGGAAATCGCCGAAATCGCCAAAAGTGGTGAAATTTTGGATCCGGGTCGAATAATTCAGGAAAACCTGATCGGAATAGCTACTGGGAGCCTGCCGGTCACAATGCGTCGAGGATTGGCTTCGTCGTGACCTGACGAATTTTTGCGGGCTTCTGAAGGCATTATACTAGGGGAAATCGCCGAAATCGAGAAATTGCCAAAAGTGGTGAAATTTTGGATCCGGGTCGAATAATTCAGGAAAACCTGATCGGAATAGCTACTGGGAGCCTGCCGGTCATAATGCGTCGAGGATTGGCTTCGTCGTGACCTGACGAATTTTTGCGGGCTTCTGAAGGCATTATACTAGGGGAAATCGTCGAAATCGAGAAATCGCCAAAAGTGGTGAAATTTTGGATCCGGGTCGAATAATTCAGGAAAACCTGATCGGAATAGCTACTGGGAGCCTGCCGGTCACAATGCGTCGAGGATTGGCTTCGTCGTGACCTGACGAATTTTTGCGGGCTTCTGAAAGCATTATACTAGGGGAAATCGCCGAAATCGCCAAAAGTGGTGAAATTTTGGATCCGGGTCGAATAATTCAGGAAAACCTGATCGGAATAGCTACTGGGAGCCTGCCGGTCACAATGCGTCGAGGATTGGCTTCGTCGTGACCTGACGAATCTTTACGGGCTTCTGAAGGCATTATACTAGGGGAAATCGCCGAAATCGAGAAATCGCCAAAAGTGGTGAAATTTTGGATCCGGGTCGAATAATTCAGGAAAACCTGATCGGAATAGCTACTGGGAGCCTGCCGGTCACAATGCGTCGAGGATTGGCTTCGTCGTGACCTGACGAATCTTTACGGGCTTCTGAAGGCATTATACTAGGGGAAATCGCCGAAATCGAGAAATCGCCAAAAGTGGTGAAATTTTGGATCCGGGTCGAATAATTCAGGAAAACCTGATCGGAATAGCTACTGGGAGCCTGCCGGTCACAATGCGTCGAGGATTGGCTTCGTCGTGACCTGACGAATCTTTACGGGCTTCTGAAGGCATTATACTAGGGGAAATCGCCGAAATCGAGAAATCGCCAAAAGTGGTGAAATTTTGGATCCGGGTCGAATAATTCAGGAAAACCTGATCGGAATAGCTACTGGGAGCCTGCCGGTCACAATGCGTCGAGGATTGGCTTCGTCGTGACCTGACGAATCTTTACGGGCTTCTGAAAGCATTATACTAGGGGAAATCGCCGAAATCGAGAAATCGCCAAAAGTGGTGAAATTTTGGATCCGGGTCGAATAATTCAGGAAAACCTGATCGGAATAGCTACTGGGAGCCTGCCGGTCACAATGCGTCGAGGATTGGCTTCGTCGTGACCTGACGAATCTTTACGGGCTTCTGAAGGCATTATACTAGGGGAAATCGCCGAAATCGAGAAATCGCCAAAAGTGGTGAAATTTTGGATCCGGGTCGAATAATTCAGGAAAACCTGATCGGAATAGCTACTGGGAGCCTGCCGGTCACAATGCGTCGAGGATTGGCTTCGTCGTGACCTGACGAATCTTTACGGGCTTCTGAAGGCATTATACTAGGGGAAATCGCCGAAATCGAGAAATCGCCAAAAGTGGTGAAATTTTGGATCCTGGTCGAATAATTCAGGAAAACCTGATCGGAATAGCTACTGGGAGCCTGCCGGTCACAATGCGTCGAGGATTGGCTTCGTCGTGACCTGACGAATCTTTACGGGCTTCTGAAGGCATTATACTAGGGGAAATCGCCGAAATCGAGAAATCGCCAAAAGTGGTGAAATTTTGGATCCGGGTCGAATAATTCAGGAAAACCTGATCGGAATAGCTACTGGTAGCCTGCCGGTCACAATGCGTCGAGGATTGGCTTCGTCGTGACCTGACGAATCTTTACGGGCTTCTGAAGGCATTATACTAGGGGAAATCGCCGAAATCGAGAAATCGCCAAAAGTGGTGAAATTTTGGATCCGGGTCGAATAATTCAGGAAAACCTGACCGGAATAGCTACTGGGAGCCTGCCGGTCACAATGCCTCGAGGATTGGCTTCGTCGTGACCTGACGAATCTTTACGGGCTTCTGAAGGCATTATACTAGGGGAAATCGCCGAAATCGAGAAATCGCCAAAAGTGGTGAAATTTTGGATCCGGGTCGAATAATTCAGGAAAACCTGATCGGAATAGCTACTGGGAGCCTGCCGGTCACAATGCGTCGAGGATTGGCTTCGTCGTGACCTGACGAATCTTTACGGGCTTCTGAAGGCATTATACTAGGGGAAATCGCCGAAATCGAGAAATCGCCAAAAGTGGTGAAATTTTGGATCCGGGTCGAATAATTCAGGAAAACCTGATCGGAATAGCTACTGGGAGCCTGCCGGTCACAATGCGTCGAGGATTGGCTTCGTCGTGACCTGACGAATTTTTGCGGGCTTCTGAAGGCATTATACTAGGGGAAATCGCCGAAATCGAGAAATCGCCAAAAGTGGTGAAATTTTGGATCCGGGTCGAATAATTCAGGAAAACCTGATCGGAATAGCTACTGGGAGCCTGCCGGTCACAATGCGTCGAGGATTGGCTTCGTCGTGACCTGACGAATCTTTACGGGCTTCTGAAGGCATTATACTAGGGGAAATCGCCGAAATCGAGAAATCGCCAAAAGTGGTGAAATTTTGGATCCGGGTCGAATAATTCAGGAAAACCTGATCGGAATAGCTACTGGGAGCCTGCCGGTCACAATGCGTCGAGGATTGGCTTCGTCGTGACCTGAAGAATCTTTACGTGCTTCTGAAGGCATTATACTAGGGGAAATCGCCGAAATCGAGAAATCGCCAAAAGTGGTGAAATTTTGGATCCGGGTCGAATAATTCAGGAAAACCTGATCGGAATAGCTACTGGTAGCCTGCCGGTCACAATGCGTCGAGGATTGGCTTCGTCGTGACCTGACGAATCTTTACGGGCTTCTGAAGGCATTATACTAGGGGAAATCGCCGAAATCGAGAAATCGCCAAAAGTGGTGAAATTTTGGATCCGGGTCGAATAATTCAGGAAAACCTGATCGGAATAGCTACTGGGAGCCTGCCGGTCACAATGCATCGAGGATTGGCTTCGTCGTGACCTGACGAATCTTTACGGGCTTCTGAAGGCATTATACTAGGGGAAATCGCCGAAATCGAGAAATCGCCAAAAGTGGTGAAATTTTGGATCCGGGTCGAATAATTCAGGAAAACCTGATCGGAATAGCTACTGGTAGCCTGCCGGTCACAATGCGTCGAGGATTGGCTTCGTCGTGACCTGACGAATCTTTACGGGCTTCTGAAGGCATTATACTAGGGGAAATCGCCGAAATCGAGAAATCGCCAAAAGTGGTGAAATTTTGGATCCGGGTCGAATAATTCAGGAAAACCTGATCGGAATAGCTACTGGGAGCCTGCCGGTCACAATGCGTCGAGGATTGGCTTCTTCGTGACCTGACGAATCTTTACGGGCTTCTGAAGGCATTATACTAGGGGAAATCGCCGAAATCGAGAAATCGCCAAAAGTGGTGAAATTTTGGATCCGGGTCGAATAATTCAGGAAAACCTGATCGGAATAGCTACTGGGAGCCTGCCGGTCACAATGCGTCGAGGATTGGCTTCGTCGTGACCTGACGAATCTTTACGGGCTTCTGAAGGCATTATACTAGGGGAAATCGCCGAAATCGAGAAATCGCCAAAAGTGGTGAAATTTTGGATCCGGGTCGAATAATTCAGGAAAACCTGATCGGAATAGCTACTGGGAGCCTGCCGGTCACAATGCGTCGAGGATTGGCTTCGTCGTGACCTGACGAATCTTTACGGGCTTCTGAAGGCATTATACTAGGGGAAATCGCCGAAATCGAGAAATCGCCAAAAGTGGTGAAATTTTGGATCCGGGTCGAATAATTCAGGAAAACCTGATCGGAATAGCTACTGGGAGCCTGCCGGTCACAATGCGTCGAGGATTGGCTTCGTCGTGACCTGACGAATCTTTACGGGCTTCTGAAAGCATTATACTAGGGGAAATCGCCGAAATCGAGAAATCGCCAAAAGTGGTGAAATTTTGGATCCGGGTCGAATAATTCAGGAAAACCTGATCGGAATAGCTACTGGGAGCCTGCCGGTCACAATGCGTCGAGGATTGGCTTCGTCGTGACCTGACGAATCTTTACGGGCTTCTGAAGGCATTATACTAGGGGAAATCGCCGAAATCGAGAAATCGCCAAAAGTGGTGAAATTTTGGATCCGGGTCGAATAATTCAGGAAAACCTGATCGGAATAGCTACTGGGAGCCTGCCGGTCACAATGCGTCGAGGATTGGCTTCGTCGTGACCTGACGAATCTTTACGGGCTTCTGAAGGCATTATACTAGGGGAAATCGCCGAAATCGAGAAATCGCCAAAAGTGGTGAAATTTTGGATCCTGGTCGAATAATTCAGGAAAACCTGATCGGAATAGCTACTGGGAGCCTGCCGGTCACAATGCGTCGAGGATTGGCTTCGTCGTGACCTGACGAATCTTTACGGGCTTCTGAAGGCATTATACTAGGGGAAATCGCCGAAATCGAGAAATCGCCAAAAGTGGTGAAATTTTGGATCCGGGTCGAATAATTCAGGAAAACCTGATCGGAATAGCTACTGGTAGCCTGCCGGTCACAATGCGTCGAGGATTGGCTTCGTCGTGACCTGACGAATCTTTACGGGCTTCTGAAGGCATTATACTAGGGGAAATCGCCGAAATCGAGAAATCGCCAAAAGTGGTGAAATTTTGGATCCGGGTCGAATAATTCAGGAAAACCTGACCGGAATAGCTACTGGGAGCCTGCCGGTCACAATGCCTCGAGGATTGGCTTCGTCGTGACCTGACGAATCTTTACGGGCTTCTGAAGGCATTATACTAGGGGAAATCGCCGAAATCGAGAAATCGCCAAAAGTGGTGAAATTTTGGATCCGGGTCGAATAATTCAGGAAAACCTGATCGGAATAGCTACTGGGAGCCTGCCGGTCACAATGCGTCGAGGATTGGCTTCGTCGTGACCTGACGAATCTTTACGGGCTTCTGAAGGCATTATACTAGGGGAAATCGCCGAAATCGAGAAATCGCCAAAAGTGGTGAAATTTTGGATCCGGGTCGAATAATTCAGGAAAACCTGATCGGAATAGCTACTGGGAGCCTGCCGGTCACAATGCGTCGAGGATTGGCTTCGTCGTGACCTGACGAATTTTTGCGGGCTTCTGAAGGCATTATACTAGGGGAAATCGCCGAAATCGAGAAATCGCCAAAAGTGGTGAAATTTTGGATCCGGGTCGAATAATTCAGGAAAACCTGATCGGAATAGCTACTGGGAGCCTGCCGGTCACAATGCGTCGAGGATTGGCTTCGTCGTGACCTGACGAATCTTTACGGGCTTCTGAAGGCATTATACTAGGGGAAATCGCCGAAATCGAGAAATCGCCAAAAGTGGTGAAATTTTGGATCCGGGTCGAATAATTCAGGAAAACCTGATCGGAATAGCTACTGGGAGCCTGCCGGTCACAATGCGTCGAGGATTGGCTTCGTCGTGACCTGAAGAATCTTTACGTGCTTCTGAAGGCATTATACTAGGGGAAATCGCCGAAATCGAGAAATCGCCAAAAGTGGTGAAATTTTGGATCCGGGTCGAATAATTCAGGAAAACCTGATCGGAATAGCTACTGGTAGCCTGCCGGTCACAATGCGTCGAGGATTGGCTTCGTCGTGACCTGACGAATCTTTACGGGCTTCTGAAGGCATTATACTAGGGGAAATCGCCGAAATCGAGAAATCGCCAAAAGTGGTGAAATTTTGGATCCGGGTCGAATAATTCAGGAAAACCTGATCGGAATAGCTACTGGGAGCCTGCCGGTCACAATGCATCGAGGATTGGCTTCGTCGTGACCTGACGAATCTTTACGGGCTTCTGAAGGCATTATACTAGGGGAAATCGCCGAAATCGAGAAATCGCCAAAAGTGGTGAAATTTTGGATCCGGGTCGAATAATTCAGGAAAACCTGATCGGAATAGCTACTGGTAGCCTGCCGGTCACAATGCGTCGAGGATTGGCTTCGTCGTGACCTGACGAATCTTTACGGGCTTCTGAAGGCATTATACTAGGGGAAATCGCCGAAATCGAGAAATCACCAAAAGTGGTGAAATTTTGGATCCGGGTCGAATAATTCAGGAAAACCTGATCGGAATAGCTACTGGGAGCCTGCCGGTCACAATGCGTCGAGGATTGGCTTCTTCGTGACCTGACGAATCTTTACGGGCTTCTGAAGGCATTATACTAGGGGAAATCGCCGAAATCGAGAAATCGCCAAAAGTGGTGAAATTTTGGATCCGGGTCGAATAATTCAGGAAAACCTGATCGGAATAGCTACTGGGAGCCTGCCGGTCACAATGCGTCGAGGATTGGCTTCGTCGTGACCTGACGAATCTTTACGGGCTTCTGAAGGCATTATACTAGGGGAAATCGCCGAAATCGAGAAATCGCCAAAAGTGGTGAAATTTTGGATCCGGGTCGAATAATTCAGGAAAACCTGATCGGAATAGCTACTGGGAGCCTGCCGGTCACAATGCGTCGAGGATTGGCTTCGTCGTGACCTGACGAATCTTTACGGGCTTCTGAAGGCATTATACTAGGGGAAATCGCCGAAATCGAGAAATCGCCAAAAGTGGTGAAATTTTGGATCCGGGTCGAATAATTCAGGAAAACCTGATCGGAATAGCTACTGGGAGCCTGCCGGTCACAATGCGTCGAGGATTGGCTTCGTCGTGACCTGACGAATCTTTACGGGCTTCTGAAGGCATTATACTAGGGGAAATCGCCGAAATCGAGAAATCGCCAAAAGTGGTGAAATTTTGGATCCGGGTCGAATAATTCAGGAAAACCTGATCGGAATAGCTACTGGGAGCCTGCCGGTCACAATGCGTCGAGGATTGGCTTCGTCGTGACCTGACGAATCTTTACGGGCTTCTGAAGGCATTATACTAGGGGAAATCGCCGAAATCGAGAAATCGCCAAAAGTGGTGAAATTTTGGATCCGGGTCGAATAATTCAGGAAAACCTGATCGGAATAGCTACTGGGAGCCTGCCGGTCACAATGCGTCGAGGATTGGCTTCGTCGTGACCTGACGAATCTTTACGGGCTTCTGAAGGCATTATACTAGGGGAAATCGCCGAAATCGAGAAATCGCCAAAAGTGGTGAAATTTTGGATCCGGGTCGAATAATTCAGGAAAACCTGATCGGAATAGCTACTGGGAGCCTGCCGGTCACAATGCGTCGAGGATTGGCTTCGTCGTGACCTGACGAATCTTTACGGGCTTCTGAAGGCATTATACTAGGGGAAATCGCCGAAATCGAGAAATCGCCAAAAGTGGTGAAATTTTGGATCCGGGTCGAATAATTCAGGAAAACCTGATCGGAATAGCTACTGGGAGCCTGCCGGTCACAATGCGTCGAGGATTGGCTTCGTCGTGACCTGACGAATCTTTACGGGCTTCTGAAGGCATTATACTAGGGGAAATCGCCGAAATCGAGAAATCGCCAAAAGTGGTGAAATTTTGGATCCGGGTCGAATAATTCAGGAAAACCTGATCGGAATAGCTACTGGGAGCCTGCCGGTCACAATGCGTCGAGGATTGGCTTCGTCGTGACCTGACGAATCTTTACGGGCTTCTGAAGGCATTATACTAGGGGAAATCGCCGAAATCGAGAAATCGCCAAAAGTGGTGAAATTTTGGATCCGGGTCGAATAATTCAGGAAAACCTGATCGGAATAGCTACTGGGAGCCTGCCGGTCACAATGCGTCGAGGATTGGCTTCGTCGTGACCTGACGAATCTTTACGGGCTTCTGAAGGCATTATACTAGGGGAAATCGCCGAAATCGAGAAATCGCCAAAAGTGGTGAAATTTTGGATCCGGGTCGAATAATTCAGGAAAACCTGATCGGAATAGCTACTGGGAGCCTGCCGGTCACAATGCGTCGAGGATTGGCTTCGTCGTGACCTGACGAATCTTTACGGGCTTCTGAAGGCATTATACTAGGGGAAATCGCCGAAATCGAGAAATCGCCAAAAGTGGTAAAATTTTGGATCCGGGTCGAATAATTCAGGAAAACCTGATCGGAATAGCTACTGGGAGCCTGCCGGTCACAATGCGTCGAGGATTGGCTTCGTCGTGACCTGACGAATCTTTACGGGCTTCTGAAGGCATTATACTAGGGGAAATCGCCGAAATCGAGAAATCGCCAAAAGTGGTGAAATTTTGGATCCGGGTCGAATAATTCAGGAAAACCTGATCGGAATAGCTACTGGGAGCCTGCCGGTCACAATGCGTCGAGGATTGGCTTCGTCGTGATCTGACGAATTTTTACGGGCTTCTGAAGGCATTATACTAGGGGAAATCGAGAAATCGCCAAAAGTGGTGAAATTTTGGATCCGGGTCGAATAATTCAGGAAAACCTGATCGGAATAGCTACTGGGAGCCTGCCGATCACAATGCGTCGAGGATTGGCTTCGTCGTGATCTGACGAATTTTTACGGGCTTCTGAAGGCATTATACTAGGGGAAATCGCCGAAATCGAGAAATCGCCAAAAGTGGTGAAATTTTGGATCCGGGTCGAATAATTCAGGAAAACCTGATCGGAATAGCTACTGGGAGCCTGCCGGTCACAATGCGTCGAGGATTGGCTTCGTCGTGACCTGACGAATTTTTGCGGGCTTCTGAAGGCATTATACTAGGGGAAATCGCCGAAATCGACAAATCGCCAAAAGTGGTGAAATTTTGGATCCGGGTCGAATAATTCAGGAAAACCTGATCGGAATAGCTACTGGGAGCCTGCCGGTCACAATGCGTCGAGGATTGGCTTCGTCGTGACCTGACGAATTTTTGCGGGCATCTGAAGGCATTATACTAGGGGAAATCGCAGAAATCGAGAAATCGCCAAAAGTGGTGAAATTTTGGATCCGGGTCGAATAATTCAGGAAAACCTGATCGGAATAGCTACTGGGAGCCTGCCGGTCACAATGCGTCGAGGATTGGCTTCGTCGTGACCTGACGAATTTTTGCGGGCTTCTGAAGGCATTATACTAGGGGAAATCGCCGAAATCGAGAAATCGCCAAAAGTGGTGAAATTTTGGATCCGGGTCGAATAATTCAGGAAAACCTGATCGGAATAGCTACTGGGAGCCTGCCGGTCACAATGCGTCGAGGATTGGCTTCGTCGTGACCTGACGAATTTTTGCGGGCTTCTGAAGGCATTATACTAGGGGAAATCGCCGAAATCGAGAAATCGCCAAAAGTGGTGAAATTTTGGATCCGGGTCGAATAATTCAGGAAAACCTGATCGGAATAGCTACTGGGAGCCTGCCGGTCACAATGCGTCGAGGATTGGCTTCGTCGTGACCTGACGAATTTTTGCGGGATTCTGAAGGCATTATACTAGGGGAAATCGCAGAAATCGAGAAATCGCCAAAAGTGGTGAAATTTTGGATCCGGGTCGAATAATTCAGGAAAACCTGATCGGAATAGCTACTGGGAGCCTGCCGGTCACAATGCGTCGAGGATTGGCTTCGTCGTGACCTGACGAATTTTTGCGGGCTTCTGAAGGCATTATACTAGGGGAAATCGCCGAAATCGCCAAAAGTGGTGAAATTTTTGATTCGGGTCGAATAATTCAGGAAAACCTGATCGGAATAGCTACTGGGAGCCTGCCGGTCACAATGCGTCGAGGATTGGCTTCGTCGTGACCTGACAAATTTTTGCGGGCTTCTGAAGGCATTTTACTAGGGGAAATCGCCGAAATCAAGAAATCGCCAAAAGTGGTGAAATTTTGGATCCGGGTCGAATAATTCAGGAAAACCTGATCGGAATAGCTACTGGGAGCCTGCCGGTCACAATGCGTCGAGGATTGGCTTCGTCGTGATCTGACGAATTTTTGCGGGCTTCTGAAGGCATTATACTAGGGGAAATCGCCGAAATCGAGAAATCGCCAAAAGTGGTGAAATTTTGGATCCGGGTCGAATAATTCAGGAAAACCTGATCGGAATAGCTACTGGGAGCCTGCCGGTCACAATGCGTCGAGGATTGGCTTCGTCGTGACCTGACGAATTTTTGCGGGCTTCTGAAGGCATTATACTAGGGGAAATCGCCGAAATCGAGAAATCGCCAAAAGTGGTGAAATCTTGGATCCGGGTCGAATAATTCAGGAAAACCTGATCGGAATAGCTACTGGGAGCCTGCCGGTCACAATGCGTCGAGGATTGGCTTCGTCGTGACCTGACGAATTTTTACGGGCTTCTGAAGGCATTATACTAGGGGAAATCGCCGAAATCGAGAAATCGCCAAAAGTGGTGAAATTTTGGATCCGGGTCGAATAATTCATGAAAACCTGATCGGAATAGCTACTGGGAGCCTGCCGGTCACAATGCGTCGAGGATTGGCTTCGTCGTGACCTGACGAATTTTTACGGGCTTCTGAAGGCATTTTACTAGGGGAAATCGCCGAAATCGAGAAATCGCCAAAAGTGGTGAAATTTTGGATCCGGGTCGAATAATTCAGGAAAACCTGATCGGAATAGCTACTGGGAGCCTGCCGGTCACAATGCGTCGAGGATTGGCTTCGTCGTGACCTGACGAATTTTTGCGGGCTTCTGAAGGCATTATACTAGGGGAAATCGCCGAAATCGAGAAATCGCCAAAAGTGGTGAAATTTTGGATCCGGGTCGAATAATTCAGGAAAACCTGATCGGAATAGCTACTGGGAGCCTGCCGGTCACAATGCGTCGAGGATTGGCTTCGTCGTGACCTGACGAATTTTTGCGGGCTTCTGAAGGCATTATACTAGGGGAAATCGCCGAAATCGAGAAATCGCCAAAAGTGGCGAAATTTTGGATCCGGGTCGAATAATTCAGGAAAACCTGATCGGAATAGCTACTGGGAGCCTGCCGGTCACAATGCGTCGAGGATTGGCTTCGTCGTGACCTGACGAATTTTTGCGGGCTTCTGAAGGCATTATACTAGGGGAAATCGCCGAAATCGAGAAATCGCCAAAAGTGGTGAAATTTTGGATCCGGGTCGAATAATTCAGGAAAACCTGATCGGAATAGCTACTGGGAGCCTGCCGGTCACAATGCGTCGAGGATTGGCTTCGTCGTGACCTGACGAATCTTTACGGGCTTCTGAAGGCATTATACTAGGGGAAATCGCCGAAATCGAGAAATCGCCAAAAGTGGTGAAATTTTGGATCCGGGTCGAATAATTCAGGAAAACCTGATCGGAATAGCTACTGGGAGCCTGCCGGTCACAATGCGTCGAGGATTGGCTTCGTCGTGACCTGACGAATCTTTACGGGCTTCTGAAGGCATTATACTAGGGGAAATCGCCGAAATCGAGAAATCGCCAAAAGTGGTGAAATTTTGGATCCGGGTCGAATAATTCAGGAAAACCTGATCGGAATAGCTACTGGGAGCCTGCCGGTCACAATGCGTCGAGGATTGGCTTCGTCGTGACCTGACGAATCTTTACGGGCTTCTGAAGGCATTATACTAGGGGAAATCGCCGAAATCGAGAAATCGCCAAAAGTGGTGAAATTTTGGATCCGGGTCGAATAATTCAGGAAAACCTGATCGGAATAGCTACTGGGAGCCTGCCGGTCACAATGCGTCGAGGATTGGCTTCGTCGTGACCTGACGAATCTTTACGGGCTTCTGAAGGCATTATACTAGGGGAAATCGCCGAAATCGAGAAATCGCCAAAAGTGGTGAAATTTTGGATCCGGGTCGAATAATTCAGGAAAACCTGATCGGAATAGCTACTGGGAGCCTGCCGGTCACAATGCGTCGAGGATTGGCTTCGTCGTGACCTGACGAATCTTTACGGGCTTCTGAAGGCATTATACTAGGGGAAATCGCCGAAATCGAGAAATCGCCAAAAGTGGTGAAATTTTGGATCCGGGTCGAATAATTCAGGAAAACCTGATCGGAATAGCTACTGGGAGCCTGCCGGTCACAATGCGTCGAGGATTGGCTTCGTCGTGACCTGACGAATCTTTACGGGCTTCTGAAGGCATTATACTAGGGGAAATCGCCGAAATCGAGAAATCGCCAAAAGTGGTGAAATTTTGGATCCGGGTCGAATAATTCAGGAAAACCTGATCGGAATAGCTACTGGGAGCCTGCCGGTCACAATGCGTCGAGGATTGGCTTCGTCGTGACCTGACGAATCTTTACGGGCTTCTGAAGGCATTATACTAGGGGAAATCGCCGAAATCGAGAAATCGCCAAAAGTGGTAAAATTTTGGATCCGGGTCGAATAATTCAGGAAAACCTGATCGGAATAGCTACTGGGAGCCTGCCGGTCACAATGCGTCGAGGATTGGCTTCGTCGTGACCTGACGAATCTTTTACGGGCTTCTGAAGGCATTATACTAGGGGAAATCGCCGAAATCGAGAAATCGCCAAAAGTGGTGAAATTTTGGATCCGGGTCGAATAATTCAGGAAAACCTGATCGGAATAGCTACTGGGAGCCTGCCGGTCACAATGCGTCGAGGATTGGCTTCGTCGTGATCTGACGAATTTTTACGGGCTTCTGAAGGCATTATACTAGGGGGAAATCGAGAAATCGCCAAAAGTGGTGAAATTTTTGGATCCGGGTCGAATAATTCAGGAAAACCTGATCGGAATAGCTACTGGGAGCCTGCCGATCACAATGCGTCGAGGATTGGCTTCGTCGTGATCTGACGAATTTTTACGGGCTTTCTGAAGGCATTATACTAGGGGAAATCGCCGAAATCGAGAAATCGCCAAAAGTGGTGAAATTTTGGATCCGGGTCGAATAATTCAGGAAAACCTGATCGGAATAGCTACTGGGAGCCTGCCGGTCACAATGCGTCGAGGATTGGCTTCGTCGTGACCTGACGAATTTTTGCGGGCTTCTGAAGGCATTATACTAGGGGAAATCGCCGAAATCGACAAATCGCCAAAAGTGGTGAAATTTTGGATCCGGGTCGAATAATTCAGGAAAACCTGATCGGAATAGCTACTGGGAGCCTGCCGGTCACAATGCGTCGAGGATTGGCTTCGTCGTGACCTGACGAATTTTTGCGGGCATCTGAAGGCATTATACTAGGGGAAATCGCAGAAATCGAGAAATCGCCAAAAGTGGTGAAATTTTGGATCCGGGTCGAATAATTCAGGAAAACCTGATCGGAATAGCTACTGGGAGCCTGCCGGTCACAATGCGTCGAGGATTGGCTTCGTCGTGACCTGACGAATTTTTGCGGGCTTCTGAAGGGCATTATACTAGGGGAAATCGCCGAAATCGAGAAATCGCCAAAAGTGGTGAAATTTTGGATCCGGGGTCGAATAATTCAGGAAAACCTGATCGGAATAGCTACTGGGAGCCTGCCGGTCACAATGCGTCGAGGATTGGCTTCGTCGTGACCTGACGAATTTTTGCGGGCTTCTGAAGGCATTATACTAGGGGAAATCGCCGAAATCGAGAAATCGCCAAAAGTGGTGAAATTTTGGATCCGGGTCGAATAATTCAGGAAAACCTGATCGGAAATAGCTACTGGGAGCCTGCCGGTCACAATGCGTCGAGGATTGGCTTCGTCGTGACCTGACGAATTTTTGCGGGATTCTGAAGGCATTATACTAGGGGGAAATCGCAGAAATCGAGAAATCGCCAAAAGTGGTGAAATTTTGGATCCGGGTCGAATAATTCAGGAAAACCTGATCGGAAATAGCTACTGGGAGCCTGCCGGTCACAATGCGTCGAGGATTGGCTTCGTCGTGACCTGACGAATTTTTGCGGGCTTCTGAAGGCATTATACTAGGGGAAATCGCCGAAATCGCCAAAAGTGGTGAAATTTTTGATTCGGGTCGAATAATTCAGGAAAACCTGATCGGAATAGCTACTGGGAGCCTGCCGGTCACAATGCGTCGAGGATTGGCTTCGTCGTGACCTGACAAATTTTTGCGGGCTTCTGAAGGCATTTTACTAGGGGAAATCGCCGAAATCAAGAAATCGCCAAAAGTGGTGAAATTTTGGATCCGGGTCGAATAATTCAGGAAAACCTGATCGGAATAGCTACTGGGAGCCTGCCGGTCACAATGCGTCGAGGATTGGCTTCGTCGTGATCTGACGAATTTTTGCGGGCTTCTGAAGGCATTATACTAGGGGAAATCGCCGAAATCGAGAAATCGCCAAAAGTGGTGAAATTTTGGATCCGGGGTCGAATAATTCAGGAAAACCTGATCGGAATAGCTACTGGGAGCCTGCCGGTCACAATGCGTCGAGGATTGGCTTCGTCGTGACCTGACGAATTTTTGCGGGCTTCTGAAGGCATTATACTAGGGGAAATCGCCGAAATCGAGAAATCGCCAAAAGTGGTGAAATCTTGGATCCGGGTCGAATAATTCAGGAAAACCTGATCGGAATAGCTACTGGGAGCCTGCCGGTCACAATGCGTCGAGGATTGGCTTCGTCGTGACCTGACGAATTTTTACGGGCTTCTGAAGGCATTATACTAGGGGAAATCGCCGAAATCGAGAAATCGCCAAAAGTGGTGAAATTTTGGATCCGGGTCGAATAATTCATGAAAAACCTGATCGGAATAGCTACTGGGAGCCCTGCCGGTCACAATGCGTCGAGGATTGGCTTCGTCGTGACCTGACGAATTTTTTACGGGCTTCTGAAGGCATTTTACTAGGGGAAATCGCCGAAATCGAGAAATCGCCAAAAGTGGTGAAATTTTGGATCCGGGTCGAATAATTCAGGAAAACCTGATCGGAATAGCTACTGGGAGCCTGCCGGTCACAATGCGTCGAGGATTGGCTTCGTCGTGACCTGACGAATTTTTGCGGGCTTCTGAAGGCATTATACTAGGGGAAATCGCCGAAATCGAGAAATCGCCAAAAGTGGTGAAATTTTGGATCCGGGTCGAATAATTCAGGAAAACCTGATCGGAATAGCTACTGGGAGCCTGCCGGTCACAATGCGTCGAGGATTGGCTTCGTCGTGACCTGACGAATTTTTGCGGGCTTCTGAAGGCATTATACTAGGGGAAATCGCCGAAATCGAGAAATCGCCAAAAGTGGCGAAATTTTGGATCCGGGTCGAATAATTCAGGAAAACCTGATCGGAATAGCTACTGGGAGCCTGCCGGTCACAATGCGTCGAGGATTGGCTTCGTCGTGACCTGACGAATTTTTTGCGGGCTTCTGAAGGCATTATACTAGGGGGAAATCGCCGAAATCGAGAAATCGCCAAAAGTGGTGAAATTTTGGATCCGGGTCGAATAATTCAGGAAAAACCTGATCGGAATAGCTACTGGGAGCCTGCCGGTCACAATGCGTCGAGGATTGGCTTCGTCGTGACCTGACGAATTTTTGCGGGCTTCTGAAGGCATTATACTAGGGGGAAATCGCCGAAATCGAGAAATCGCCAAAAGTGGTGAAATCTTGGATCCGGGTCGAATTAATTCAGGAAAACCTGATCGGAATATCACAATGCGTCGAGGATTGGCTTCGTCGTGACCTGACGAATTTTTACGGGCTTCTGAAGGCATTATACTAGGGGAAATCGCCGAAATCGAGAAATCGCCAAAAGTGGTGAAATTTTGGATCCGGGTCGAATAATTCAGGAAAACCTGATCGGAATAGCTACTGGGAGCCTGCCGGTCACAATGCGTCGAGGATTGGCTTCGTCGTGACCTGACGAATTTTTGCGGGCTTCTGAAGGCATTATACTAGGGGAAATCGCCGAAATCGAGAAATCGCCAAAAGTGGTGAAATCTTGGATCCGGGTCAAATAATTCAGGAAAACCTGATCGGAATAGCTACTGGGAGCCTGCCGGTCACAATGCGTCGAGGATTGGCTTCGTCGTGACCTGACGAATTTTTACG